>JAXIVJ010003248.1:0-96599 GCA_036785665.1 Chirona hameri | reverse complement strand
ACTCCAATCCGGCTCCCACCCAGTGATCTCACCAGATGCCAGAGTCCACTCCAATCCGGCTCCCACCCAGTGATCTCACCAGATGCCAGAGTCCACTCCAATCCGGCTCCCACCCAGTGATCTCACCAGATGCCAGAGTCCACTCCAATCCGGCTCCCACCCAGTGATCTCACCAGATCCAGAGTCCACTCCAATCCGGCTCCCACCCAGTGATCTCACCAGATGCCAGAGTCCACTCCAATCCGGCTCCCACCCAGTGATCTCACCAGATGCCAGAGTCCACTCCAATCCGGCTCCCACCCAGTGATCTCACCAGATGCCAGAGTCCACTCCAATCCGGCTCCCACCCAGTGATCTCACCAGATGCCAGAGTCCACTCCAATCCGGCTCCCACCCAGTGATCTCAGCCTGCCAGAGTCCACTCCAATCCGGCTCCCACCCAGTGATCTCAGCCTCCAGAGTCCACTCCAATCCGGCTCCCACCCAGTGATCTCAGCCTCCAGAGTCCACTCCAATCCGGCTCCCACCCAGTGATCTCACCAGATGCCAGAGTCCACTCCAATCCGGCTCCCACCCAGTGATCTCACCAGATGCCAGAGTCCACTCCAATCCGGCTCCCACCCAGTGATCTCACCAGATGCCAGAGTCCACTCCAATCCGGCTCCCACCCAGTGATCTCAGCCTCCAGAGTCCACTCCAATCCGGCTCCCACCCAGTGATCTCACCAGATGCCAGAGTCCACTCCAATCCGGCTCCCACCCAGTGATCTCACCAGATGCCAGAGTCCACTCCAATCCGGCTCCCACCCAGTGATCTCACCAGATGCCAGAGTCCACTCCAATCCGGCTCCCACCCAGTGATCTCAGCCTCCAGAGTCCACTCCAATCCGGCTCCCACCCAGTGATCTCACCAGATGCCAGAGTCCACTCCAATCCGGCTCCCACCCAGTGATCTCACCAGATGCCAGAGTCCACTCCAATCCGGCTCCCACCCAGTGATCTCACCAGATGCCAGAGTCCACTCCAATCCGGCTCCCACCCAGTGATCTCACCAGATGCCAGAGTCCACTCCAATCCGGCTCCCACCCAGTGATCTCACCAGATGCCAGAGTCCACTCCAATCCGGCTCCCACCCAGTGATCTCACCAGATGCCAGAGTCCACTCCAATCCGGCTCCCACCCAGTGATCTCAGCCTCCAGAGTCCACTCCAATCCGGCTCCCACCCAGTGATCTCAGCCTCCAGAGTCCACTCCAATCCGGCTCCCACCCAGTGATCTCACCAGATGCCAGAGTCCACTCCAATCCGGCTCCCACCCAGTGATCTCACCAGATGCCAGAGTCCACTCCAATCCGGCTCCCACCCAGTGATCTCACCAGATGCCAGAGTCCACTCCAATCCGGCTCCCACCCAGTGATCTCAGCCTCCAGAGTCCACTCCAATCCGGCTCCCACCCAGTGATCTCACCAGATGCCAGAGTCCACTCCAATCCGGCTCCCACCCAGTGATCTCAGCCTCCAGAGTCCACTCCAATCCGGCTCCCACCCAGTGATCTCAGCCTCCAGAGTCCACTCCAATCCGGCTCCCACCCAGTGATCTCACCAGATGCCAGAGTCCACTCCAATCCGGCTCCCACCCAGTGATCTCACCAGATGCCAGAGTCCACTCCAATCCGGCTCCCACCCAGTGATCTCACCAGATGCCAGAGTCCACTCCAATCCGGCTCCCACCCAGTGATCTCAGCCTCCAGAGTCCACTCCAATCCGGCTCCCACCCAGTGATCTCACCAGATGCCAGAGTCCACTCCAATCCGGCTCCCACCCAGTGATCTCAGCCTCCAGAGTCCACTCCAATCCGGCTCCCACCCAGTGATCTCAGCCTCCAGAGTCCACTCCAATCCGGCTCCCACCCAGTGATCTCAGCCTCCAGAGTCCACTCCAATCCGGCTCCCACCCAGTGATCTCAGCCTCCAGAGTCCACTCCAATCCGGCTCCCACCCAGTGATCTCAGCCTCCAGAGTCCACTCCAATCCGGCTCCCACCCAGTGATCTCAGCCTCCAGAGTCCACTCCAATCCGGCTCCCACCCAGTGATCTCAGCCTCCAGAGTCCACTCCAATCCGGCTCCCACCCAGTGATCTCACCAGATGCCAGAGTCCACTCCAATCCGGCTCCCACCCAGTGATCTCACCAGATGCCAGAGTCCACTCCAATCCGGCTCCCACCCAGTGATCTCAGCCTCCAGAGTCCACTCCAATCCGGCTCCCACCCAGTGATCTCAGCCTCCAGAGTCCACTCCAATCCGGCTCCCACCCAGTGATCTCAGCCTCCAGAGTCCACTCCAATCCGGCTCCCACCCAGTGATCTCAGCCTCCAGAGTCCACTCCAATCCGGCTCCCACCCAGTGATCTCACCAGATGCCAGAGTCCACTCCAATCCGGCTCCCACCCAGTGATCTCACCAGATGCCAGAGTCCACTCCAATCCGGCTCCCACCCAGTGATCTCAGCCTCCAGAGTCCACTCCAATCCGGCTCCCACCCAGTGATCTCAGCCTCCAGAGTCCACTCCAATCCGGCTCCCACCCAGTGATCTCAGCCTCCAGAGTCCACTCCAATCCGGCTCCCACCCAGTGATCTCACCAGATGCCAGAGTCCACTCCAATCCGGCTCCCACCCAGTGATCTCACCAGATGCCAGAGTCCACTCCAATCCGGCTCCCACCCAGTGATCTCAGCCTCCAGAGTCCACTCCAATCCGGCTCCCACCCAGTGATCTCACCAGATGCCAGAGTCCACTCCAATCCGGCTCCCACCCAGTGATCTCAGCCTCCAGAGTCCACTCCAATCCGGCTCCCACCCAGTGATCTCACCAGATGCCAGAGTCCACTCCAATCCGGCTCCCACCCAGTGATCTCAGCCTCCAGAGTCCACTCCAATCCGGCTCCCACCCAGTGATCTCACCAGATGCCAGAGTCCACTCCAATCCGGCTCCCACCCAGTGATCTCAGCCTCCAGAGTCCACTCCAATCCGGCTCCCACCCAGTGATCTCACCAGATGCCAGAGTCCACTCCAATCCGGCTCCCACCCAGTGATCTCACCAGATGCCAGAGTCCACTCCAATCCGGCTCCCACCCAGTGATCTCACCAGATGCCAGAGTCCACTCCAATCCGGCTCCCACCCAGTGATCTCACCAGATGCCAGAGTCCACTCCAATCCGGCTCCCACCCAGTGATCTCAGCCTCCAGAGTCCACTCCAATCCGGCTCCCACCCAGTGATCTCAGCCTCCAGAGTCCACTCCAATCCGGCTCCCACCCAGTGATCTCAGCCTCCAGAGTCCACTCCAATCCGGCTCCCACCCAGTGATCTCAGCAGATGCCAGAGTCCACTCCAATCCGGCTCCCACCCAGTGATCTCAGCCTCCAGAGTCCACTCCAATCCGGCTCCCACCCAGTGATCTCACCAGATGCCAGAGTCCACTCCAATCCGGCTCCCACCCAGTGATCTCAGCCTCCAGAGTCCACTCCAATCCGGCTCCCACCCAGTGATCTCAGCCTCCAGAGTCCACTCCAATCCGGCTCCCACCCAGTGATCTCACCAGATGCCAGAGTCCACTCCAATCCGGCTCCCACCCAGTGATCTCAGCCTCCAGAGTCCACTCCAATCCGGCTCCCACCCAGTGATCTCAGCCTCCAGAGTCCACTCCAATCCGGCTCCCACCCAGTGATCTCACCAGATGCCAGAGTCCACTCCAATCCGGCTCCCACCCAGTGATCTCACCAGATGCCAGAGTCCACTCCAATCCGGCTCCCACCCAGTGATCTCAGCCTCCAGAGTCCACTCCAATCCGGCTCCCACCCAGTGATCTCAGCCTCCAGAGTCCACTCCAATCCGGCTCCCACCCAGTGATCTCACCAGATGCCAGAGTCCACTCCAATCCGGCTCCCACCCAGTGATCTCAGCCTCCAGAGTCCACTCCAATCCGGCTCCCACCCAGTGATCTCAGCCTCCAGAGTCCACTCCAATCCGGCTCCCACCCAGTGATCTCACCAGATGCCAGAGTCCACTCCAATCCGGCTCCCACCCAGTGATCTCAGCCTCCAGAGTCCACTCCAATCCGGCTCCCACCCAGTGATCTCAGCCTCCAGAGTCCACTCCAATCCGGCTCCCACCCAGTGATCTCACCAGATGCCAGAGTCCACTCCAATCCGGCTCCCCAGTGATCTCAGCCTCCAGAGTCCACTCCAATCCGGCTCCCACCCAGTGATCTCACCAGATGCCAGAGTCCACTCCAATCCGGCTCCCACCCAGTGATCTCACCAGATGCCAGAGTCCACTCCAATCCGGCTCCCACCCAGTGATCTCAGCCTCCAGAGTCCACTCCAATCCGGCTCCCCACCCAGTGATCTCACCAGATGCCAGAGTCCACTCCAATCCGGCTCCCACCCAGTGATCTCACCAGATGCCAGAGTCCACTCCAATCCGGCTCCCACCCAGTGATCTCACCAGATGCCAGAGTCCACTCCAATCCGGCTCCCACCCAGTGATCTCAGCCTCCAGAGTCCACTCCAATCCGGCTCCCACCCAGTGATCTCACCAGATGCCAGAGTCCACTCCAATCCGGCTCCCACCCAGTGATCTCACCAGATGCCAGAGTCCACTCCAATCCGGCTCCCACCCAGTGATCTCAGCCTCCAGAGTCCACTCCAATCCGGCTCCCACCCAGTGATCTCACCAGATGCCAGAGTCCACTCCAATCCGGCTCCCACCCAGTGATCTCAGCCTCCAGAGTCCACTCCAATCCGGCTCCCACCCAGTGATCTCACCAGATGCCAGAGTCCACTCCAATCCGGCTCCCACCCAGTGATCTCAGCCTCCAGAGTCCCACTCCAATCCGGCTCCCACCCAGTGATCTCACCAGATGCCAGAGTCCACTCCAATCCGGCTCCCACCCAGTGATCTCAGCCTCCAGAGTCCACTCCAATCCGGCTCCCACCCAGTGATCTCACCAGATGCCAGAGTCCACTCCAATCCGGCTCCCACCCAGTGATCTCACCAGATGCCAGAGTCCACTCCAATCCGGCTCCCACCCAGTGATCTCAGCCTCCAGAGTCCACTCCAATCCGGCTCCCACCCAGTGATCTCACCAGATGCCAGAGTCCACTCCAATCCGGCTCCCACCCAGTGATCTCACCAGATGCCAGAGTCCACTCCAATCCGGCTCCCACCCAGTGATCTCAGCCTCCAGAGTCCACTCCAATCCGGCTCCCACCCAGTGATCTCACCAGATGCCAGAGTCCACTCCAATCCGGCTCCCACCCAGTGATCTCACCAGATGCCAGAGTCCACTCCAATCCGGCTCCCACCCAGTGATCTCAGCAGATGCCAGAGTCCACTCCAATCCGGCTCCCACCCAGTGATCTCACCAGATGCCAGAGTCCACTCCAATCCGGCTCCCACCCAGTGATCTCACCAGATGCCAGAGTCCACTCCAATCCGGCTCCCACCCAGTGATCTCACCAGATGCCAGAGTCCACTCCAATCCGGCTCCCACCCAGTGATCTCACCAGATGCCAGAGTCCACTCCAATCCGGCTCCCACCCAGTGATCTCAGCCTCCAGAGTCCACTCCAATCCGGCTCCCACCCAGTGATCTCACCAGATGCCAGAGTCCACTCCAATCCGGCTCCCACCCAGTGATCTCACCAGATGCCAGAGTCCACTCCAATCCGGCTCCCACCCAGTGATCTCAGCCTCCAGAGTCCACTCCAATCCGGCTCCCACCCAGTGATCTCAGCCTCCAGAGTCCACTCCAATCCGGCTCCCACCCAGTGATCTCACCAGATGCCAGAGTCCACTCCAATCCGGCTCCCACCCAGTGATCTCAGCCTCCAGAGTCCACTCCAATCCGGCTCCCACCCAGTGATCTCACCAGATGCCAGAGTCCACTCCAATCCGGCTCCCACCCAGTGATCTCACCAGATGCCAGAGTCCACTCCAATCCGGCTCCCACCCAGTGATCTCACCAGATGCCAGAGTCCACTCCAATCCGGCTCCCACCCAGTGATCTCAGCCAGATCCAGAGTCCACTCCAATCCGGCTCCCACCCAGTGATCTCACCAGATGCCAGAGTCCACTCCAATCCGGCTCCCACCCAGTGATCTCACCAGATGCCAGAGTCCACTCCAATCCGGCTCCCACCCAGTGATCTCAGCCTCCAGAGTCCACTCCAATCCGGCTCCCACCCAGTGATCTCACCAGATGCCAGAGTCCACTCCAATCCGGCTCCCACCCAGTGATCTCACCAGATGCCAGAGTCCACTCCAATCCGGCTCCCACCCAGTGATCTCAGCCTCCAGAGTCCACTCCAATCCGGCTCCCACCCAGTGATCTCACCAGATGCCAGAGTCCACTCCAATCCGGCTCCCACCCAGTGATCTCACCAGATGCCAGAGTCCACTCCAATCCGGCTCCCACCCAGTGATCTCAGCCTCCAGAGTCCACTCCAATCCGGCTCCCACCCAGTGATCTCACCAGATGCCAGAGTCCACTCCAATCCGGCTCCCACCCAGTGATCTCAGCCATCCAGAGTCCACTCCAATCCGGCTCCCACCCAGTGATCTCACCAGATGCCAGAGTCCACTCCAATCCGGCTCCCACCCAGTGATCTCAGCCTCCAGAGTCCACTCCAATCCGGCTCCCACCCAGTGATCTCAGCCTCCAGAGTCCACTCCAATCCGGCTCCCACCCAGTGATCTCACCAGATGCCAGAGTCCACTCCAATCCGGCTCCCACCCAGTGATCTCAGCCTCCAGAGTCCACTCCAATCCGGCTCCCACCCAGTGATCTCAGCCTCCAGAGTCCACTCCAATCCGGCTCCCACCCAGTGATCTCACCAGATGCCAGAGTCCACTCCAATCCGGCTCCCACCCAGTGATCTCACCAGATGCCAGAGTCCACTCCAATCCGGCTCCCACCCAGTGATCTCAGCCTCCAGAGTCCACTCCAATCCGGCTCCCACCCAGTGATCTCACCAGATGCCAGAGTCCACTCCAATCCGGCTCCCACCCAGTGATCTCACCAGATGCCAGAGTCCACTCCAATCCGGCTCCCACCCAGTGATCTCAGCCTCCAGAGTCCACTCCAATCCGGCTCCCACCCAGTGATCTCACCAGATGCCAGAGTCCACTCCAATCCGGCTCCCACCCAGTGATCTCACCAGATGCCAGAGTCCACTCCAATCCGGCTCCCACCCAGTGATCTCACCAGATGCCAGAGTCCACTCCAATCCGGCTCCCACCCAGTGATCTCAGCCTCCAGAGTCCACTCCAATCCGGCTCCCACCCAGTGATCTCACCAGATGCCAGAGTCCACTCCAATCCGGCTCCCACCCAGTGATCTCACCAGATGCCAGAGTCCACTCCAATCCGGCTCCCACCCAGTGATCTCAGCCTCCAGAGTCCACTCCAATCCGGCTCCCACCCAGTGATCTCACCAGATGCCAGAGTCCACTCCAATCCGGCTCCCACCCAGTGATCTCAGCCTCCAGAGTCCACTCCAATCCGGCTCCCACCCAGTGATCTCACCAGATGCCAGAGTCCACTCCAATCCGGCTCCCACCCAGTGATCTCAGCCTCCAGAGTCCACTCCAATCCGGCTCCCACCCAGTGATCTCACCAGATGCCAGAGTCCACTCCAATCCGGCTCCCACCCAGTGATCTCAGCCTCCAGAGTCCACTCCAATCCGGCTCCCACCCAGTGATCTCACCAGATGCCAGAGTCCACTCCAATCCGGCTCCCACCCAGTGATCTCACCAGATGCCAGAGTCCACTCCAATCCGGCTCCCACCCAGTGATCTCAGCCTCCAGAGTCCACTCCAATCCGGCTCCCACCCAGTGATCTCACCAGATGCCAGAGTCCACTCCAATCCGGCTCCCACCCAGTGATCTCACCAGATGCCAGAGTCCACTCCAATCCGGCTCCCACCCAGTGATCTCAGCCTCCAGAGTCCACTCCAATCCGGCTCCCACCCAGTGATCTCACCAGATGCCAGAGTCCACTCCAATCCGGCTCCCACCCAGTGATCTCACCAGATGCCAGAGTCCACTCCAATCCGGCTCCCACCCAGTGATCTCAGCAGATGCCAGAGTCCACTCCAATCCGGCTCCCACCCAGTGATCTCACCAGATGCCAGAGTCCACTCCAATCCGGCTCCCACCCAGTGATCTCACCAGATGCCAGAGTCCACTCCAATCCGGCTCCCACCCAGTGATCTCACCAGATGCCAGAGTCCACTCCAATCCGGCTCCCACCCAGTGATCTCACCAGATGCCAGAGTCCACTCCAATCCGGCTCCCACCCAGTGATCTCAGCCTCCAGAGTCCACTCCAATCCGGCTCCCACCCAGTGATCTCACCAGATGCCAGAGTCCACTCCAATCCGGCTCCCACCCAGTGATCTCACCAGATGCCAGAGTCCACTCCAATCCGGCTCCCACCCAGTGATCTCAGCCTCCAGAGTCCACTCCAATCCGGCTCCCACCCAGTGATCTCAGCCTCCAGAGTCCACTCCAATCCGGCTCCCACCCAGTGATCTCACCAGATGCCAGAGTCCACTCCAATCCGGCTCCCACCCAGTGATCTCAGCCTCCAGAGTCCACTCCAATCCGGCTCCCACCCAGTGATCTCACCAGATGCCAGAGTCCACTCCAATCCGGCTCCCACCCAGTGATCTCACCAGATGCCAGAGTCCACTCCAATCCGGCTCCCACCCAGTGATCTCACCAGATGCCAGAGTCCACTCCAATCCGGCTCCCACCCAGTGATCTCAGCCTCCAGAGTCCACTCCAATCCGGCTCCCACCCAGTGATCTCACCAGATGCCAGAGTCCACTCCAATCCGGCTCCCACCCAGTGATCTCACCAGATGCCAGAGTCCACTCCAATCCGGCTCCCACCCAGTGATCTCAGCCTCCAGAGTCCACTCCAATCCGGCTCCCACCCAGTGATCTCACCAGATGCCAGAGTCCACTCCAATCCGGCTCCCACCCAGTGATCTCACCAGATGCCAGAGTCCACTCCAATCCGGCTCCCACCCAGTGATCTCAGCCTCCAGAGTCCACTCCAATCCGGCTCCCACCCAGTGATCTCACCAGATGCCAGAGTCCACTCCAATCCGGCTCCCACCCAGTGATCTCACCAGATGCCAGAGTCCACTCCAATCCGGCTCCCACCCAGTGATCTCAGCCTCCAGAGTCCACTCCAATCCGGCTCCCACCCAGTGATCTCACCAGATGCCAGAGTCCACTCCAATCCGGCTCCCACCCAGTGATCTCAGCCTCCAGAGTCCACTCCAATCCGGCTCCCACCCAGTGATCTCACCAGATGCCAGAGTCCACTCCAATCCGGCTCCCACCCAGTGATCTCAGCCTCCAGAGTCCACTCCAATCCGGCTCCCACCCAGTGATCTCAGCCTCCAGAGTCCACTCCAATCCGGCTCCCACCCAGTGATCTCACCAGATGCCAGAGTCCACTCCAATCCGGCTCCCACCCAGTGATCTCAGCCTCCAGAGTCCACTCCAATCCGGCTCCCACCCAGTGATCTCACCAGATGCCAGAGTCCACTCCAATCCGGCTCCCACCCAGTGATCTCAGCCTCCAGAGTCCACTCCAATCCGGCTCCCACCCAGTGATCTCAGCCTCCAGAGTCCACTCCAATCCGGCTCCCACCCAGTGATCTCACCAGATGCCAGAGTCCACTCCAATCCGGCTCCCACCCAGTGATCTCACCAGATGCCAGAGTCCACTCCAATCCGGCTCCCACCCAGTGATCTCAGCCTCCAGAGTCCACTCCAATCCGGCTCCCACCCAGTGATCTCAGCCTCCAGAGTCCACTCCAATCCAGCTCCCACCCAGTGATCTCACCAGATGCCAGAGTCCACTCCAATCCGGCTCCCACCCAGTGATCTCAGCCTCCAGAGTCCACTCCAATCCGGCTCCCACCCAGTGATCTCAGCCTCCAGAGTCCACTCCAATCCGGCTCCCACCCAGTGATCTCAGCCTCCAGAGTCCACTCCAATCCGGCTCCCACCCAGTGATCTCACCAGATGCCAGAGTCCACTCCAATCCGGCTCCCACCCAGTGATCTCAGCCTCCAGAGTCCACTCCAATCCGGCTCCCACCCAGTGATCTCAGCCTCCAGAGTCCACTCCAATCCGGCTCCCACCCAGTGATCTCACCAGATGCCAGAGTCCACTCCAATCCGGCTCCCACCCAGTGATCTCACCAGATGCCAGAGTCCACTCCAATCCGGCTCCCACCCAGTGATCTCAGCCTCCAGAGTCCACTCCAATCCGGCTCCCACCCAGTGATCTCACCAGATGCCAGAGTCCACTCCAATCCGGCTCCCACCCAGTGATCTCACCAGATGCCAGAGTCCACTCCAATCCGGCTCCCACCCAGTGATCTCAGCCTCCAGAGTCCACTCCAATCCGGCTCCCACCCAGTGATCTCACCAGATGCCAGAGTCCACTCCAATCCGGCTCCCACCCAGTGATCTCACCAGATGCCAGAGTCCACTCCAATCCGGCTCCCACCCAGTGATCTCACCAGATGCCAGAGTCCACTCCAATCCGGCTCCCACCCAGTGATCTCAGCCTCCAGAGTCCACTCCAATCCGGCTCCCACCCAGTGATCTCACCAGATGCCAGAGTCCACTCCAATCCGGCTCCCACCCAGTGATCTCACCAGATGCCAGAGTCCACTCCAATCCGGCTCCCACCCAGTGATCTCAGCCTCCAGAGTCCACTCCAATCCGGCTCCCACCCAGTGATCTCACCAGATGCCAGAGTCCACTCCAATCCGGCTCCCACCCAGTGATCTCAGCCTCCAGAGTCCACTCCAATCCGGCTCCCACCCAGTGATCTCACCAGATGCCAGAGTCCACTCCAATCCGGCTCCCACCCAGTGATCTCAGCCTCCAGAGTCCACTCCAATCCGGCTCCCACCCAGTGATCTCACCAGATGCCAGAGTCCACTCCAATCCGGCTCCCACCCAGTGATCTCAGCCTCCAGAGTCCACTCCAATCCGGCTCCCACCCAGTGATCTCACCAGATGCCAGAGTCCACTCCAATCCGGCTCCCACCCAGTGATCTCACCAGATGCCAGAGTCCACTCCAATCCGGCTCCCACCCAGTGATCTCAGCCTCCAGAGTCCACTCCAATCCGGCTCCCACCCAGTGATCTCACCAGATGCCAGAGTCCACTCCAATCCGGCTCCCACCCAGTGATCTCACCAGATGCCAGAGTCCACTCCAATCCGGCTCCCACCCAGTGATCTCAGCCTCCAGAGTCCACTCCAATCCGGCTCCCACCCAGTGATCTCACCAGATGCCAGAGTCCACTCCAATCCGGCTCCCACCCAGTGATCTCACCAGATGCCAGAGTCCACTCCAATCCGGCTCCCACCCAGTGATCTCAGCAGATGCCAGAGTCCACTCCAATCCGGCTCCCACCCAGTGATCTCACCAGATGCCAGAGTCCACTCCAATCCGGCTCCCACCCAGTGATCTCACCAGATGCCAGAGTCCACTCCAATCCGGCTCCCACCCAGTGATCTCACCAGATGCCAGAGTCCACTCCAATCCGGCTCCCACCCAGTGATCTCACCAGATGCCAGAGTCCACTCCAATCCGGCTCCCACCCAGTGATCTCAGCCTCCAGAGTCCACTCCAATCCGGCTCCCACCCAGTGATCTCACCAGATGCCAGAGTCCACTCCAATCCGGCTCCCACCCAGTGATCTCACCAGATGCCAGAGTCCACTCCAATCCGGCTCCCACCCAGTGATCTCAGCCTCCAGAGTCCACTCCAATCCGGCTCCCACCCAGTGATCTCAGCCTCCAGAGTCCACTCCAATCCGGCTCCCACCCAGTGATCTCACCAGATGCCAGAGTCCACTCCAATCCGGCTCCCACCCAGTGATCTCAGCCTCCAGAGTCCACTCCAATCCGGCTCCCACCCAGTGATCTCACCAGATGCCAGAGTCCACTCCAATCCGGCTCCCACCCAGTGATCTCACCAGATGCCAGAGTCCACTCCAATCCGGCTCCCACCCAGTGATCTCAGCCTCCAGAGTCCACTCCAATCCGGCTCCCACCCAGTGATCTCACCAGATGCCAGAGTCCACTCCAATCCGGCTCCCACCCAGTGATCTCACCAGATGCCAGAGTCCACTCCAATCCGGCTCCCACCCAGTGATCTCAGCCTCCAGAGTCCACTCCAATCCGGCTCCCACCCAGTGATCTCACCAGATGCCAGAGTCCACTCCAATCCGGCTCCCACCCAGTGATCTCACCAGATGCCAGAGTCCACTCCAATCCGGCTCCCACCCAGTGATCTCAGCCTCCAGAGTCCACTCCAATCCGGCTCCCACCCAGTGATCTCACCAGATGCCAGAGTCCACTCCAATCCGGCTCCCACCCAGTGATCTCAGCCTCCAGAGTCCACTCCAATCCGGCTCCCACCCAGTGATCTCACCAGATGCCAGAGTCCACTCCAATCCGGCTCCCACCCAGTGATCTCAGCCTGCCAGAGTCCACTCCAATCCGGCTCCCACCCAGTGATCTCAGCCTCCAGAGTCCACTCCAATCCGGCTCCCACCCAGTGATCTCACCAGATGCCAGAGTCCACTCCAATCCGGCTCCCACCCAGTGATCTCAGCCTCCAGAGTCCACTCCAATCCGGCTCCCACCCAGTGATCTCAGCCTCCAGAGTCCACTCCAATCCGGCTCCCACCCAGTGATCTCAGCCTCCAGAGTCCACTCCAATCCGGCTCCCATCCAGTGATCTCAGCCTCCAGAGTCCACTCCAATCCGGCTCCCACCCAGTGATCTCACCAGATGCCAGAGTCCACTCCAATCCGGCTCCCACCCAGTGATCTCACCAGATGCCAGAGTCCACTCCAATCCGGCTCCCACCCAGTGATCTCAGCCTCCAGAGTCCACTCCAATCCGGCTCCCATCCAGTGATCTCAGCCTCCAGAGTCCACTCCAATCCGGCTCCCACCCAGTGATCTCACCAGATGCCAGAGTCCACTCCAATCCGGCTCCCACCCAGTGATCTCACCAGATGCCAGAGTCCACTCCAATCCGGCTCCCACCCAGTGATCTCAGCCTCCAGAGTCCACTCCAATCCGGCTCCCATCCAGTGATCTCAGCCTCCAGAGTCCACTCCAATCCGGCTCCCACCCAGTGATCTCACCAGATGCCAGAGTCCACTCCAATCCGGCTCCCACCCAGTGATCTCACCAGATGCCAGAGTCCACTCCAATCCGGCTCCCACCCAGTGATCTCACCAGATGCCAGAGTCCACTCCAATCCGGCTCCCACCCAGTGATCTCAGCCTCCAGAGTCCACTCCAATCCGGCTCCCACCCAGTGATCTCACCAGATGCCAGAGTCCACTCCAATCCGGCTCCCACCCAGTGATCTCAGCCTCCAGAGTTCACTCCAATCCGGCTCCCACCCAGTGATCTCACCAGATGCCAGAGTCCACTCCAATCCGGCTCCCACCCAGTGATCTCACCAGATGCCAGAGTCCACTCCAATCCGGCTCCCACCCAGTGATCTCACCAGATGCCAGAGTCCACTCCAATCCGGCTCCCACCCAGTGATCTCACCAGATGCCAGAGTCCACTCCAATCCGGCTCCCACCCAGTGATCTCACCAGATGCCAGAGTCCACTCCAATCCGGCTCCCACCCAGTGATCTCAGCCTCCAGAGTCCACTCCAATCCGGCTCCCACCCAGTGATCTCACCAGATGCCAGAGTCCACTCCAATCCGGCTCCCACCCAGTGATCTCACCAGATGCCAGAGTCCACTCCAATCCGGCTCCCACCCAGTGATCTCACCAGATGCCAGAGTCCACTCCAATCCGGCTCCCACCCAGTGATCTCACCAGATGCCAGAGTTCACTCCAATCCGGCTCCCACCCAGTGATCTCACCAGATGCCAGAGTCCACTCCAATCCGGCTCCCACCCAGTGATCTCAGCCTCCAGAGTCCACTCCAATCCGGCTCCCACCCAGTGATCTCAGCCTCCAGAGTCCACTCCAATCCGGCTCCCATCCAGTGATCTCAGCCTCCAGAGTCCACTCCAATCCGGCTCCCACCCAGTGATCTCACCAGATGCCAGAGTCCACTCCAATCCGGCTCCCACCCAGTGATCTCACCAGATGCCAGAGTCCACTCCAATCCGGCTCCCACCCAGTGATCTCACCAGATGCCAGAGTCCACTCCAATCCGGCTCCCACCCAGTGATCTCAGCCTCCAGAGTCCACTCCAATCCGGCTCCCACCCAGTGATCTCAGCCTCCAGAGTCCACTCCAATCCGGCTCCCACCCAGTGATCTCACCAGATGCCAGAGTCCACTCCAATCCGGCTCCCACCCAGTGATCTCAGCCTCCAGAGTCCACTCCAATCCGGCTCCCACCCAGTGATCTCAGCCTCCAGAGTCCACTCCAATCCGGCTCCCACCCAGTGATCTCACCAGATGCCAGAGTCCACTCCAATCCGGCTCCCACCCAGTGATCTCACCAGATGCCAGAGTCCACTCCAATCCGGCTCCCACCCAGTGATCTCACCAGATGCCAGAGTCCACTCCAATCCGGCTCCCACCCAGTGATCTCACCAGATGCCAGAGTCCACTCCAATCCGGCTCCCACCCAGTGATCTCAGCCTCCAGAGTCCACTCCAATCCGGCTCCCACCCAGTGATCTCACCAGATGCCAGAGTCCACTCCAATCCGGCTCCCACCCAGTGATCTCACCAGATGCCAGAGTCCACTCCAATCCGGCTCCCACCCAGTGATCTCAGCCTCCAGAGTCCACTCCAATCCGGCTCCCATCCAGTGATCTCAGCCTCCAGAGTCCACTCCAATCCGGCTCCCACCCAGTGATCTCACCAGATGCCAGAGTCCACTCCAATCCGGCTCCCACCCAGTGATCTCACCAGATGCCAGAGTCCACTCCAATCCGGCTCCCACCCAGTGATCTCAGCCTCCAGAGTCCACTCCAATCCGGCTCCCACCCAGTGATCTCACCAGATGCCAGAGTCCACTCCAATCCGGCTCCCACCCAGTGATCTCACCAGATGCCAGAGTCCACTCCAATCCGGCTCCCACCCAGTGATCTCAGCCTCCAGAGTCCACTCCAATCCGGCTCCCACCCAGTGATCTCAGCCTCCAGAGTCCACTCCAATCCGGCTCCCACCCAGTGATCTCAGCCTCCAGAGTCCACTCCAATCCGGCTCCCACCCAGTGATCTCACCAGATGCCAGAGTCCACTCCAATCCGGCTCCCACCCAGTGATCTCACCAGATGCCAGAGTCCACTCCAATCCGGCTCCCACCCAGTGATCTCAGCCTCCAGAGTCCACTCCAATCCGGCTCCCACCCAGTGATCTCACCAGATGCCAGAGTCCACTCCAATCCGGCTCCCACCCAGTGATCTCACCAGATGCCAGAGTCCACTCCAATCCGGCTCCCACCCAGTGATCTCAGCCTCCAGAGTCCACTCCAATCCGGCTCCCACCCAGTGATCTCACCAGATGCCAGAGTCCACTCCAATCCGGCTCCCACCCAGTGATCTCACCAGATGCCAGAGTCCACTCCAATCCGGCTCCCACCCAGTGATCTCACCAGATGCCAGAGTCCACTCCAATCCGGCTCCCACCCAGTGATCTCAGCCTCCAGAGTCCACTCCAATCCGGCTCCCACCCAGTGATCTCACCAGATGCCAGAGTCCACTCCAATCCGGCTCCCACCCAGTGATCTCAGCCTCCAGAGTCCACTCCAATCCGGCTCCCACCCAGTGCTCTCAGCCTCCAGAGTCCACTCCAATCCGGCTCCCACCCAGTGATCTCACCAGATGCCAGAGTCCACTCCAATCCGGCTCCCACCCAGTGATCTCAGCCTCCAGAGTCCACTCCAATCCGGCTCCCACCCAGTGATCTCACCAGATGCCAGAGTCCACTCCAATCCGGCTCCCACCCAGTGATCTCAGCCTCCAGAGTCCACTCCAATCCGGCTCCCACCCAGTGATCTCACCAGATGCCAGAGTCCACTCCAATCCGGCTCCCACCCAGTGATCTCACCAGATGCCAGAGTCCACTCCAATCCGGCTCCCACCCAGTGATCTCAGCCTCCAGAGTCCACTCCAATCCGGCTCCCACCCAGTGATCTCAGCCTCCAGAGTCCACTCCAATCCGGCTCCCACCCAGTGATCTCACCAGATGCCAGAGTCCACTCCAATCCGGCTCCCACCCAGTGATCTCACCAGATGCCAGAGTCCACTCCAATCCGGCTCCCACCCAGTGATCTCACCAGATGCCAGAGTCCACTCCAATCCGGCTCCCACCCAGTGATCTCAGCCTCCAGAGTCCACTCCAATCCGGCTCCCACCCAGTGATCTCAGCCTCCAGAGTCCACTCCAATCCGGCTCCCACCCAGTGATCTCAGCCATCCAAAACCGGGTCCAAAATGGACTCAATAGTCAGTTTTGAGGCAGCTGTCCAGCCCAAAATTAGTATGCAGCTTCCTTGTAGCAAATTTGTCAGTGCTTGTTCCTGGTGTCCAGTTTAAAACAGTTAAACAGATTACAACGATTAAAACAGCACATGCGGTGCATGGTGCTGCGAGGGAAACCCTCTCACACCTGGGCCACAGTGGTGCCCATTCATTCATCCGTCCATCATCAGTCACTCACGGACTAAATCAGCCACTAGGGCAGCAGTCCGTCCAGGAACAGCAGTATTCAAAATCAGCCGCAGCAACTCTTTCGACCTGACAGCGATCACCAGTGGGATCCCATTGAGACATTTTCAAACTGGCACCTAGGCTGTCAACTTCCACATAGGACAACTAGATCCCTAGGGAGACCCTGACCATGCCACAGTATCAGCCTAGACAACACTCCCTGATGCACAGCCAGGCCCATCCGACGAGACGCCCCTTCCATGCCCACCCCTCCTCGCTGGGACAACATACTCAGCCAAATCATGCAAGCGGCCAGTGACACTTCCGGCCGGGATGCTGCTGAAGCTCTGTGATGTCATGAATTGTTTGACCTGTGTATCGCGCCTGGGCCTGCCTGAGGCAGCCGCACCCCGCCACTGTGATCCATGCTGGGGTCTCTTGGCAGCCTGGCCTGTCATGTACAGAATCTGTTCATCACCCATGCATGGGTCCACAGTGACAAACCTCTGCTCCTGAGTGCTCCTGGCATATACCTGTCCATTCCGTGTGTGATATGAGGTGATGTGTCTGCTCTCCTTTAGTTGCTATAGTCTCTGCACAAGAGCTGCTCTTTTTGCTGTGAGATTTTCCTGAATTATGACCCTATTTCTGCTGGTGGAGTTGTTATCAGAGAATCTTGCTTCATAGACTTTTTGCCTATCGTCTAAGTCCTCAAATTTCACGATAGCTCGGTTGTTCTTTCTAAGTCGATGGCATGCAGTGATCTTCCCTTTCAGTTATACCCCTAGTTTTTCTTTGATCACTTTTTTAATAATCTCTCTAGTGACAGAGGGATCCTCATTTCCTCCAGTCTGCCCTGCGGTGACAGGTGGAACACCATCACCGCTCAGGATAAGCGTATCTTTACGGCTATACTGTTCATTCTGATCTACTGTCTTGCTACAGTCCGGCAATAAAGAATGGATATGCCGTGACCCGGATTCGAACCGGGGTTATCGCGGCCACAACGCGAGGTCCTAACCACTATACTATCACGGCGTTGGAAGGAGCTGGTAACGCCCGATATCTTGTCGAAATTGGCAGATTTGGGAAACATGGAACACAGGCTTTGGAACACATGGAATTGGGAAAAGGAAGTCCATACTATCTAGCTGGAAACGCCCGATATCTGTCGAAATTCGGAGGCTTGGGCCCACACATGGAATTGGGAAAGGTGAGTTCATACTATCTACCGCAAGCAGAAGTTCTCCCTCATGGAAAGAAACAGTATAACGATTTTGTATCAGTGATTATCAAATACGGGTAATTACCCAACTTGGGGTAATGGAGCATTTGACCAGGGGTAACGACGATTGAGCAGCTAAGTGGGAAATTATAGCTGATTCGTTTGATAATGGCACACAATGCACATGCATGTATTGTATCCCAGTTTCTGTTTCAAAGAGCAATAGCACAAACATGTCTACTTATATTTGTGTCCCTAGATGGCACTAGTAGTAAACGCCTGAAGTTATGCTGTACCGCATAATTTGAAGCCGAGCACTACGGTCTGCGCAATTGGGGAGGGTGTAACGAGTCACTCTTGTCATAAAAACGGGTAACCATACCCTTGAATGTGACCACTGCTTTAGTTAAATAAAAAAAAACTAGGGCGAATTGCTTCAACAAGTGTTTCGTTAAAAAGTTTAGCGCACCGTGTACTGACGCTTTACCGGACGCCCCCGCTCTTAACGCCCCAGGTTTGTCTGCTTTTAACGTTCCACCTGGCCGTGTGGCACAGCTCCTGCGCGAGCTAAGCCCACATAAAGCTTGCGGTCCTGATGGCCTCAGTGCTAGGATTTTACACGAATGTGCGGATGAGTTTGCGATCCCTATCGACATCATATGTCGATTGTCGGTGCGCTCCGGGGTGTTTCCGTCAACTTGGAAGCGGGCCAACATCATTCCTGTATTCAAAAATGGTTCTAAAAAGCTTCCAGACAACTACAGACCAATCTCATTATTAACACTTTGGTCTAAAATTCTGGAGAAGGTAGTGTGCGAGAGCCTGCTCCAAGCATGCATTCCAGCACTGCCTTCTTCTCAGCACGGTTTTCTTCCTAAACGCTCCTGCCTGAGCAACCTGGCTTGTTTTTTGGAACACTGCTGGACCTCACTGACAAAGGGATTGCAAACTGACGCAATCTACACTGATTATTCTTCCGCCTTTACGAGTGTGAGCCATAGTCTACTTTTACACAAGCTCAAGTGCTCTTTTAACATCTCAGGTCTTGCGCTCAGCTGGCTTGAGTCTTACCTAAGCCAACGATCCCAGCGAGTCATTCTCGATGGGAAACATTCTGACTGGGCTCCGGTACTATCCGGGGTCCCGGAAGGCAGCATTTTAGGCCCAATTCTGTTCACCTGTTACGTCGCTGACCTTCCTAATCACATCAAAACATCGTGCCTGTCTTATGCAGACGATATCAAAATTTTCAACCGAATCAGTTCCCCAGAGGACGCTCATTCCCTCCAGGCCGATTTAGACCGCCTCAGTTTGTGGTCCAAAACTTGGCGTTTGAAACTCAACCCAGCTAAGTGCAAGACGATCACTTTTACCCTGCGCTCAACACCTCATCTTGTATCGTACGTGCTGGACGGCCACCAGCTTGAGCGATGTGTGCGCGTGCGTGACCTTGGCGTCATTTTAGACGCCAAGCTTACATTTGCGGACCACGTTGACGCCACTGTCGCTAAAGCCAACCGCATGCTTGGCCTGCTAATTAGAAGCATGCAGATGTCTGCTGGCACACAGCAAACGCGCTTTGACCATGCCGCAGCCCTCGCCGCCTACAAGGCCCATGTAAGATCCGTACTGGAATACGGTAGCGTAATCTGGTCAGGCGCTGCGGTCACCCATATGCGACGGCTGGAGCGCCTTCAACACCGTTTCCTGATGTGGCTGGGATCTAAAACCCAAGCAGCGTGTCCACCACTTGATTACGTGTCATTGCTCGAGCTGTTTGGCTGCGCATCGGTCAGGTCGCGTTTCGTTCGGTCCGATCTAATGTTCATGCGTTCAGTATTCAGCGGCAACATAGACTGCCCTGATATTGTGGCAACGTTCCCGCTGTCAGCACCAAGCCGACGTACGCGGCGCCCCGAGCTCTGCCATGTACCTCGTGGAAGAGTTGACTCTGTAAAGAGGGGCTTCTTGATTCGTCTCCCGAATCTCTTTAACTCGCTCACACACAGCAGCCCTCAGACGGATTTATTTATGCCGTCTCGTACCCTTAGGTCTGACATCACGAAGTTCGCTGATGTTCAGGGCACATACTTGAGTTAAGGTCACTGCTGTTAGCTGTGTCCCGTGATCGGTCATTGGCTTTAAGTTGCACTTGTTTGTTTTAGGTCTGTTGCCTGTACCAGCGCTATATCTACACGTTTATATTTACTTTTACCGGCGCTTTTATGTATTTGTCTATTTTTAGGTTTTTGTCTGTATCAGCGCTTTATTTACACGTTTGTTCCTACTTTCACTGGCGATTTTAATCGCCTTCTATGTATTTATTTTATGCTGCTGTGTTTACTATGCAGTATAGTTGTGTTCTCTTATTGTACCATGTGCACTCATGTAGTTTATGAATGTTTTAATTTCCTGTTGCATGAGGCAGCATGACTGCAACCGTAAGTGGGCCCTGTGCCTGTGGTTGTTGACTCAATAAATAAATAAATAAATACATAAAAATATTAATATTTCTCTGGACATGACCAAACAGAGTAGCGACGAAACGCGGGAGGGAAGGCCTCGCATCAGAGCGCTGGGTCGTAATCGTAATAAAAACATGTCCGACAGGCTCTGTGTTAAAACTAAGCATAAAACTCTATGGGATATTTTGGTATATGTGATATGACAGAAGAATGACAAGTTTTAGAAACCATCAGGAGTCTGCGAATAAAGAGTGGACATGCCGTGACCCGGATTCGAACCGGGGTTATCGCAGCCACAACGCGAGGTCCTAACCACTAGACTGTCACGGCGCTGGACAACGCTGGCAACGCCCGGTTTCAGCCGGAATTGGGAAAGGAGAGGACCCTGAAAAACTATGGTTAATATTTCTCTGGACGTGGTAAACTGACCAGCGATGACACATGGAAAGAACGGCTTCGTATCGGAACGTTGAGACTCAGACGTAATACAAACAAGTTGGACAGGCTCCTGGTTAAAACTAACACCATAAGGAACTCGACCAATATCATCGACTTCAGCGTTGAAGTCTCCGAAACGCGTGCAACCCGGGCGATGGTGGTATAGTGGTGAGCATAGCTGCCTTCCAAGCAGTTCACCCGGGTTCAATTCCCGGCCATCGCAGACTGTGGTTTTGTTGAGCCTGTCTGGATCCTACTCTACGACAAAGACCAAAAGCATGGCTGGGTGGCCTTCACAAGCCATTGTATTCTGCATGCAGTACCAGATTTACTTATACGCAGATCTGTGACAATTCGAGCCCTTCTCTTCGAAGGAAGGACAGGACAGGTCAACTTTTTCCAATGCCAGACGTGGATCAAAGCTCACCCATTCTGACCGAAATCAGTCGGTACCGGCACCACGTCGCGCCGTGATAGTCTAGTGGTTAGGACCTCACGTTGTGGTCGCGGCAACCACGGTTTTAATCCGGGTCACGGGCAGGACGCTTTTGTATCTCTGCATGCGACAGGTGACAGAAAATAGCAAACTGAAACCATCGGTAGTCCGGCAATAAAGAGTGGACGTGCCGTGACCCGGATTCGAACCGGGGTTATCGCGGCCACAACGCGAGGTCCTAACCACTAGACTATCACGGCGTTGGAAGGAGCTGGTAACGCCCCATATCTGTCGAAATTGGGAGGCTTGGGCCAACACATGAAATTGGGAAAGGTGAGTTCATACTATCTACCGCAAGCAGAAGTTCTCCCTCATGGAAAGAAACAATATGACGATTTCGGATCAGTGATTCTCAAATAGGGGTAATTACCCAACTTGGGGTAATGGAGCGTTTCACCAGAGGTAACGACGATTGAGTAGCTAAGTGGGAAATTATAGCTGATTCGTTTGATAATGGCACACAATGCACATGTATGTATTGTATCCCAGTTTCTGTTTCAAAGAGCAACAGCGCACATGTTAACTTATATTCCTGTCCCGAGATGGCACTAGTAGTAAACGCCTGAAGTTATGCTGTACCGCATAACTTGAAGCCGAGAACTGCGGTCTGCGCAATTGGGGAGGGTGTAACGAGTCAGTCTTGTCATAAAAAGGGACAACCATACCCTTGAATGTAACCACTGCTTTAGATAAAATACAAATATTAATATTTCTCTGGACATGACCAAACCGACTAGCGACGAGACGCGGAAGACAAGGCTTCGCATCAGAGCGCTGGGTCTTGGTCGTAATACAAACATGTCCGACAGGCTCTGCGTTAAAACTAAGCATAAAATTCCATGGGATATTTGGTATCTGTGATATGACAGGAGAATGACACGTTTTAGAAACCATCAGGAGTCTGCGAATAAAGAGTGGACATGCCGTGACCCGGATTCGAACCGGGGTTATCGCGGCCACAACGCGAGGTCCTAACCACTAGACTATCACGGCGATGGACAACGCTGGCAACGCCCGGTTTCAGCCGGAATTGGGAAAGGAGAGGACCCTGAAAAACTATGGTTAATATTTATCTGGACGTGGTAAACTGACCAGCGATGACACATGGAAAGAACGGCTTCGTATCGGAACGTTGGGACTCAGACGTAATACAAACAAGTTGGACAGGCTCCTGGTTAAAACTAACACCATAAGGAACTCGACCAATATCATCGCCTTCAGCGTTGAAGTCTCCGAAACGCGTGCAACCCGGGCGATGGTGGTATAATAGTGAGCATAGCTGCCTTCCAAGCAGTTCACCCTGGTTCGATTCCCGGCCATCGCAGACTGTGGTTTTGTTGAGCCTGTCTGGATCCTACTCTACGACAAAGACCAAAAGCATGGCTGGGTGGCCTTCACAAGCCATTGCACTCTGCATGCAGTACCATATTTACTTATATGCAGATCTGTGACGATTCGAGCCCTTTTCTTCGAAGGAAGGACAGGGCAGGTCAACTTTTTCCAATGCCAGACGTGGATCCAAGCTCACCCATTCTGAACGAAATCAGTCGGTACCGGCACCACGTCGCGCCGTGATAGTCTAGTGGTTAGGACCTCACGTTGTGGTCGCGGCAACCACGGTTTGAATCCGGGTCACGGGAAGGACGCTTTTGTATCTCTGCATGCGACGGGTGACATAAAATAACAAACTGAAACCATCGGTAGTCCGGCAATAAAGAGTGGACATGCCGTGACCCGGATTCGAACCGGGGTTATCGCGGCCACAACGCGAGGTCCTAACCACTAGACTATCACGGCGTTGGAAGGAGCTGGTAACGCCCGATATCTGTCGAATTGGGAGGCTTGGGCCCACACATTAAAAATTGGGAAAAGTAAGTCCATACTATCTACCGCAAGCAAAATTATCCCTTATGGAAAGAAACAATATGACGATTTTGGATCAGTGATTCTCAAATAGGGGTAATTACCCAACTTGGGGTAATGGAGCGTTCCACCAGGGTAATGACGATTGAACAGCTAAGTGGGAAATTATAGCTGACTTGTTTGATAATGGCGCACAATCCACATGCATGTATTGTATCCCAGTTTCTGTTTCAAAGAGCAACAGCACACACGTCTACTTATATTCCTGTCCCGAGATGGCACTAGTAGTAAACGTCTGAAGTACCGCTGTACCGCATAACTCGAAGCCGAGAACTGCCGTTTGCGCAATGGGGGAGGGTGTAACGAGTCATTCTTGTCATAACAACGGGGTATCCATACCCTTGAATGCGACCACTGCTTTAGATAAGCAAAATATTAATATTTCTCTGGACATGGCCAAACCGACTAGCCACGAGACCCGGAAAGCAAGGCTTCGCATCAGAGCGCTGAGTCGTAATCGTAATAAAAACATGTCCGGCAGGCTTTGCGATAAAACTAAGCATAAAAACTGGACATAAAGTATCGACGTCAGCGCAGAAGTCTCTGGACTCGGCTAAACCAGGCGATGGTCGCTGGACCAGGCGATGGTGGTATAATAGTGAGCATAGCTGCCTTCCAAGCAGTTGATCCGGGTTCGATTCCCGGCCATCGCAGACTGTGGTTTTGTTGAGTGCCTGGGATACTTTTAGTGACCAGGGCCAACACAAACATGACTGAATTACTCGGGATGTATATATGCACTACGCAGGTCTGTGACAGTGGAGCTCCCCCCCCCCCCCCCTTTGAAGGGCAGGGCAGGAAGAGGCAGCAAAGGACGAGACCATCAGGAAGTGGCAGGTCAGGTCAGTGCAGTACAGTGTAGTGCAGTGTAGTGTAGTGCAGTGCAGTGCAGTGTAGTGTAGTGTAGTGTAGTGTGGTGTAGTGCAGGAAAGTGCAGTGCAGTGTAGTGTAGTGTAGTGCAGCGCAGTGCAGTGCAGTGTAGTGCAGTGCAGTGTAGTGTAGTACAATGCAGTGTAGTGCAGTGTAGTGCAGTGCAGTGCAGTGCAGTGCAGTGCAGTGCAGTGCAGTGCAGTGCAGTGCAGTGCAGTGTAGTGCAGTGTAGTGCAGTGTAGTGCAGTGTAGTGCAGTGTAGTGCAATGTAGTGCAGTGTAGTGCAGTGTAGTGCAGTGTAGTGCAGTGTAGTGCAGTGTAGTGCAGTGTAGTGCAGTGTAGTGCAGTGTAGTGCAGTGTAGTGCACAGTGCAGTGCAGTGCAGTGTAGTGTAGTGTAGTGTAGTGCAGTGCAGTGTAGTGCAGTGTAGTGCAGTGTAGTGCAGTGTAGTGTATTGCAGTGTAGTGCAGTGCAGTGTAGTGCAGTGCAGTATAGTGCAGTGCAGTGTAATGTAGTGTAGTGCAGTGCAGTGTAGTGCAGTGTAGTGTAGTGCAGTGCAGTGTAGTGTAGTGCAGTGTAGTACAGTGTAGTGTAGTGTAGTGCAGTGTAGTGTGGTAAAGTGAAGTGTAGTGTAGTGTAGTGCAGTGTAGTGCAGTGTAGTGCAGTGTAGTTCAGTGTAGTGTAGTGCAGTGCAGTGTAGTGTAGTGCAGTGTAGTGTAGTGCAGTGTAGTGTAGTGCAGTGTAGTGTAGTGTAGTGTAGTGTAGTGCAATGCAGTGTAGTGTAGTGTAGTGCAGTGTAGTGTAGTCTAGTGCAGTATAGTGTAGTGCAGTGTAGTGTAGTGTAGTGCAGTGCAGTGTATTGTAGTGTATTGCAGTGTAGTGTAGGACAGTGCAGTGTAGTGTAGTGTAGTGTAGTGCAGTGCAATGTAGTGTAGTGCAGTGCAGTGCAGTGTAGTGTAGTGTAGTACAGTGTAGTGTAGTGTAGTGCAGAGTAGTGTAGTGTAGTGCAGTGTAGTGCAGTGCAGTGTAGTGTAGTGCAGTGCAGTGTAGTGTAGTGTAGTATAGTGTAGTGCAGTGCAGTGCAGTGCAGTGTAGTAAGTACAGTGCAGTGCAGTACAGTGCAGTGTAGTGTAGTGTAGTGCAGAGTAGTGTAGTGTAGTGTAGTGTAGTGTAGTGTAGTGTAGTATAGTGCAGTGCAGTGCAGTGCAGTGCAGTGTAGTGTAGTGTAGTGCAGTGCAGTGTAGTGTAATGTAGTGCATAGTAGTGTAGTACTGTGCAGTGTAGTGTAGTGCAGTGCAGCATAGTACAATGTAGTGTAGTGTAGAGTAGTGTAGTGTAGTGTAGTGCAGCGTAGAGTAGTGTAGTGTAGTGTAATGCAGTGCAGTGCAGTGCAGTGCAGTGTAGTGCAGTGCAGTGTAGTGCAGTGCAGTGTAGTAAGTGCAGGGCAGTGCAGTGCAGGGCAGTGCAGTGCAGTACAGGGCAGTGCAGTGCAGGGCAGTGCAGTGCAGGGCAGTGCAGTGCAGTAAGTGCAGTGCAGTAAGTGCAGTGCAGTAAGTGCAGTGCAGTAAGTGCAGGGCAGTGCAGGACGGGGAAGGTCAAGACTGGGCGGGACAGGATGGGACATCAAAGGACATGACCTGGAAAGGCAGGGGCTGGGCAGATCAGGACATATTAAACGCAGAGCAGAGCGGGGCATGGCAGGGCAGGACAGCACACAAATACAGATCAATACCTGTGCAGTAAACATAAAACCATTAACTGCTATATCAGCACTACGTTTTTTAAGAGATGAAACAAGGGTTTACGTGTATCACATGCAAACAAAACTCCAAACTTTCAGACGTTCCAACTCAAGCACTTGAGCGCTGCACCCCCAGCCCCATTCCGAGTGAAATGAGTCGGTACCAGCGTTACCCGAAGCCGTGATATTCTAGAGGTTAGGACCGCGCGTTGTGTCCACGAAAACCCCGGTTCGAATCCGGGTCACGGCAGGAATATTTTGGTACCTGTGATATGACAGGAGAATGACAAGTTTTAGAAACCATCAGGAGTCTCCGAATAAAGAGTGGACATGCCGTGATCCGGTCTCGAACCGGGGTTATCGCGGCCACAACACGAGGTCCTAACCACTAGACTATCACGGCGTTGGACTGAGCCGGTACCGCCCAATTTCAGTCTGAAAAGGGATGCTTGGACTTGATCTGGAATATGGGACGGTTTTTGTGTGTTTTCTGTTTGTATATGATGCACGAGGATATATAATTCCAGGAGTTGGATAGATCATAGGGGCCTGCTGACAAAACGGCGGTTATTTGTGCTTGCTACAATTATCTTGAATTTCCTTTGTCGGGACTTTTTCCGCCCTCTTTTGACCTGAGCCGTCCTGTTTCACCCTGCTCTGCTCTGCTCTGTCCGTCCGAAGGTTTGTATTATCATATCTTTGCGTGCGTTGATAACTAGTTGAAAGCGATCCAGTCATGCTGATAATGGTTTTAGTCAACGAATGACTTGGATGGGATCAGTAAAAATTCAGCGTGCGATGGCCGGGAATCGAACCCGGATCAACTGCTTGGAAGGCAGCTATGCTCACCATTATACCACCATCGCCTGCATGTGAGGGCCTGGGGAACCTGCAACGCTGGTGATATCTTTTCTTCAAGTCGCGTGTTTCTGCCATGTTTTATTTCCGATTTTGGTGAAAGTTGGTACTTTCTGGCGGCGTATATTGCGACGTTGACTTGCGATAAGCAGGTGCCGCGGCAAGGTGATACATTTTCGTCAGGGCGAAGGAATTTTCAGGAATTATTTGTGATGCGTGATCTTGTGTGCATAACAGCTGGCGTTCTGTGCATCTATTTTGTTTATCGAGAAGCAATTAGTGAGTTTTTGGGACATTAAACCGGAGTGAAAGTTATTCAGTAGCCGTCGCATTCAGGAATCGGCCAATGAAAACCACCCCACCAAAACAATATCGCACTGCCGTGACCCGGATTCGAACCGGGGTTATCGCGGCCACAACGCGAGGTCCTAACCACTAGACTATCACGGCGATGGGCGTGGGCGTTACTTTCATATTTCAGGCCGAGGTGGTTCAGCTCGCGTCTACCTGGGGTGAAAGTTTCTTTAAAGGGAAATAATAACATTTTCCCACAAAAATGGAGTTATGACTTGAAATCGACAGACGAGACCAAAATATGTTGTAAATTCATCACATTTTGCATAAAACTTCCCTACCGAAAGATATTTCAAGTTAAAGTTGATAAGCGTTCCACACTTGTAACGACCGGTACTTGCAAGTACTTTTGGTCGTCAGCAAACTGCGGGCTTTTCCTGTATTGATTTTTTTACGCAATGGAGTCGAAAATATATTTTGCGTTCTGCTTGTTTGATTATATGCCCGACGATCCACTACAATTAACAGCCATTGAATACAAAGGTAATCAAATTAGCAGTTAACTGATGCATATAACGGCGGCCTAGTTAGTGGTTGCAATCCTCAATTTGTGAAAATTGTTTCATTTATATTCAATATTAGGAGTTTTGTATAGTTTTGTATCTGGTGTCATTCCACGTCAAATCGCACAAGCAATTCCCCGATCCCTCTCAATTTCAATAAAATTTAGGGCACGTGTACTGTGTAGTACCCAATGAACGATCATCATGCACAAACGTTTAGCTTCATTCAACCTCTGAGGTCAGAGTTACGGGTCATCTCAGGGCGCACATTTTTGCCGACATTGTATCATTTAAACGTGCCTATATTGGCAACAAATTGTTCTAGAAAGGTGCGGTTGCCACCTGAGGCCTATTTCACAAAGAAATTAGTAATTACACATGTTTGCGATTACAGACGCAAGAAAATATTGCAAACCTCACAAAGACATTTCACAAAGTCATCTCTGAATTACCGATTGTAAAGAAAATTGTAAACACCAATGTTAGTACAGCAGAAAGCTTGAAATCAAGAAGGTTTGTTAAAAACTTAAATCAAGAACTTGATGCTAATGACAAAATAATTTGATTGTTAACAAATTAATTTAACAAATATTTACATTGTGATTTATTTTTGTATTCAATATAAAATTAGTTATAGGGAGAATAATCTTTTAAGTAACATCTCATCGGAATGCAAACTCTGATCGTGCTAAACTTGATGCTAATGACAAAATAATTTGATTGTTAACAAATTAATTTAACAAATATTTACATTGTGATTTATTTTTGCATTCAATATAAAATTAGTTATAGGGAGAATAATCTTTTAATTAACATTTCATCGGAATGCAAACTGTGATCGTAAAAATACATATTGGTAAGCAGTTAGAGTAAACAGAATTTGACCATTCACCAGGTGGCGGAACATAACAACAGAACTACTCTTAAGAGAAAGATCGTTGAATTTCTCGACCATTTGTTCACCTAACCTAGCCGATTACCTACGTCGTAAAGCGTGAAGGTTCACTGCACATTGCACAAGACATCGTTGACCGCTGCAATTCTATCGCCATGCTTTTTCTCCGCGCGGAGGCGCTGTCAATGCAGTCAATGCAGTCAATGCAGTTTCTGAAATTCAGAACCCCTGACCCACTGGAATTACAAGTTTGTAATTGCAAACATTTCCTCACTTCCGTTAACCTTTGAGAAATAGAGCAAGTGCAATTGCAAACATTTTTACAAATAATATCTTTGTAAAGTAGTTTGTAAATAGTAAATTGAGATTTATTGCCCTGGGGTTTTGTGAAATCCAAACTACAAACATGTGTAAAAATTATTTGTAATGACAAATAAATTATTTGTAATTACAAACTTTTTTGCTTTGTGAAATAGGCCTCAGAGCACAGATATATGATCGGAATATGTATTGGACCCAATGAACTTCCATGACCTAAATTTGAACTTTGGCCGGACGAGGTCAAAGGTCAAATTCAACAATTCAAGTTTTTTTCTTACCCTTCCCACAAATTTAACACGAGAGTGGTAACATCATCGTCTCAAGGCATGTGCAAAATAATAGCGGACACTTAAACACTTTTTAAGATATGGGTATTTTAGTATAACTATGTCGCGCCGGTTGAACGTGCCCTGTGACTATCTTCTATAAATTGATCCTCTCTCAACAAGGATTAAAAATACATGTTCCCCCATTACACCTAGTAACAAAATAGGTGCACACGTTACCAGTGGTTCCCACAACGTAACTGCACAGTTTCAAGACGACACGCCCCGACTTGACATCATCTGACGCGCTGGCGCGACATAGTTATACTAAAATATCCATATCTTAAAAAAGTTGTTAAGTGACCGCCATTTTTTGCTCATGGTTTGAGACGATGATGTAACCACGCTCGTGTTAAATTTTGGTGGATTTCGCGGCAGGCAAACACAGTAATAACTCGAAATTTTGACTTTGGTCTGGTCAGGTCAAAGGTCATATGAAGGTCATGTAAAATCATGGAGGTACATAGAAATCAAAATTAATTTTCCTATCCAATGGCGGCAACGGCAACTTCCTATAACAATTGTTCGCCAATATATGCACGTTTGAATGATACAATGTCGGCAAAAACCTGCAACCTAAGATGACCCGTAATTCTGACCTAAGCGGTCGAATAGAGCTAAACGTTTGTGCATGATGATCGTTCATTGGGTACTACACGTGCCCCAAATTTCGTCGAAATAGAAAGGGGTCGAGTTCAAAACTGCCCATTCTTGTGCGATTTGACGTGGAATGACCCTCTGTCTGTATAACACTTTTTTATAATAAATTTAGTCCGAATCTTTTGTATGGATGGATTTCCGAGTTCAGGACCCGCGCTAAGCAGAGCTTGTTGCGCACGTCCTGACCTCACCACCCGATCGCGCAATTCTTGTTGGCCGGCAGAATTTGGAGACTACTATGCTTTATATTATCAAAAATCAGTATTTTCCCCAAAAATTAACAAACAATACAAAAACTGGCAATTAAATCGGAAGCTCATCGATGCACATCGACGGCGACCTATTAAGTGTCAGCGTTTTGTTTGGAGATAATTCAACAGCGTTTAACAGATTGATACAAAAGCTCAGATGTGTCGCTTTCCAATAGTGGAGGGAATACTTGCTCTTTAATTTTCCCAAACTTCCAGCTTTGAATTAGGGAATTATTTTATTTTATTCCTAAATTTAGTTCACATCATTTCAATACCATAACGGTAGCCAAATAAATTGTTGCTAACAAAATCAAAAGGTCATTATTTCCCTCTAATCCACTATGCACGACGCTATCATGTTCACCAGCCGGCGGACGGGGTATGGCGTCGCCGGTATAAACATACTTGGCTAATGCTTGGTTATTACGTCGAATGTGTTGATACAACCTTTGCTCTGCGCGTCCTGCACAGTTTGTTATCCTCTTTGATACTGTTTTTCCTCTGCAGTACCGCAGTCTGCAGTCTAGTGCTATCCTGACATTTCCTGTGTAATTATCTTATGTGCAGTTATAGTTCTGTTCTGTTTGTGGTTCTACCTAGAGGAATGAATGAGCGGATGAATAACTGGCTGAATGAATGGCTGAATGAATGCATACATTAAAGAGTACATTAATGAATTGATGAATGAATTGATGAATGAATTGATGAATGAATTGACGAATGAATTGATGAGTGAATTGATGAATGAATTGAATGAATTGATGAATGAATTGATGAATGAATTGATGAATTAATTGATGAATGAATTGATGAATACATTGATGAATGAATTGATGAATGAATTGATGAATGAATTGATGCATGAATTGATGCATTAATTGATGCATTAATTGATGTACGAATTGATGAATGAATTGATGAATGAATTGATGAATGAATTGATGAACGCATTGATGAATGCATTGATGAATGAATTGAATGCATTGATGAATTATTTGAAGAATGAATTGATGAATGAATTGATGAATGAATTGATTAATGCATTGATGAATGAATTGATGAATGAATTGATGAATGAATTGATGAATGAATTGATGAATGAATTGATGAATGAATAGATGAATGAATGAATGAATGTATGAATTGATGAATGAATGGATGAATGCATTGATGAATTAATTGATGAATGAATGAATGGATGAATTGATGAATGGATGATTAAAATAATGAATGATTGAATCAATTGGTCAATCATTCAATTGATCAACCATTCAATCAATCAATAAATCGATCAGCCATTCAATCAATCAATCAAACGATCAATCAATCAATTCACTGTATTTTTCGCAGCAGGTTGACTTTATAAATGAAAAAACTGCACTCAACTCTGTTTTCAATTGGGATAATCAATCGTAATCGATTGCGCCTTGTATGTTTGTCAGTGTTGCTGAATATTATTGGTGAACTAGACCGAAGTCGAAGTCGATTTTGCTGGAATATATTGTTCGTTGTCGCAGTGTTGCGCTTGTCTGGTTGTCCCCACCCTTCCCAAAACATGTTGATTGACCATGAAGTGAAGTGATAGTGAGTTTTCCCCGAGTGTAAGCACAGCACGGAACATGAAGCCATTCGGTCACCAATACAAAGTGGACGTGCCGTGACCCGGATTCGAACCGGGGTTATCGCGGCCACAACGCGAGGTTCTAACCACTAGACTATCACGGCGTTGCAAGGAGTTGGAAACGCCCGATATCTGTCGAAATTGGGAGGCTTGGGAAACATGGAAGTTCCCTCTCATGGAAAGAAAGAAACAGTCTAACGATTTTGGATCAGTGATTCTGAAATAGGGGTAATTACCCAACTTGGGGTAATGGAGCGTTCGCCCAGGGGTAATGACGATTGAGCAGCTAAGTGGGAAATTATAGCTGATTCGTTTGATAATGGCACACAATCCACATGTATGTATTGTATCCCAGTTTCTGTTTCAAAGAGCAACAACACAAATGTCTACTTATATTCCTGTCCCTAGATGGCTCTAGTAGTAAACGCCTGAAGTTATGCTGTACCGCATAGCTTGAAGCCGAGAACTGCCGTCTGCGCAATTGGGGAGGGTGTAACGAGTCATTCTTGTCATAAAAAGGGGTAACCATACCCTTGAATGTGACCACTGCTTTAGATAAAAACAAATATTAATATTTATCTGGACATGACCAAACCGACTAGCGACGAGACACGGAAAGCAAGGCTTCGCATCAGAGGGCTGGGTCTTAGTCGTAATAAAACATGTCCGACAGGCTCTGCGTTAAAACTAAGCATAAAACTCCATGGGATATTTTGGTATATGTGATATGATAAGAGAATGACAAGTTTTAGAAACCATCGGATATCCGGTAATAAAGACCGGACATGCCGTGACCCGGATTCGAACCGGGGTTATCGCGGCCACAACGCGAGGTCCTAACTACTAGACTATCATGGCGCTGGACGGAGCTGGCAACGCCCGGTTTCAGCCGGAATTGGAAAAGGAGAGGACCCTGAAAAACTATGGTTAATATTTATCTGGACGTGGTAAACTGACCAGCGATGACACATGGAAAGAACGGCTTCGTATCGCAGCGCTGGGACTCACACGTAATACAAACAAGTTGGACAGGCTCCTGGTTAAAACTAACACCATAAGGTACTCGACCAATATCATCGACTTCAGCGTTGAAGTCCCCGAAGCGCGTGCAACCCGGGCGATGGTGGTATAGTGGTGAGCATAGCTGCCTTCCAAGCAGTTGATCCGGGTTCGATTTCCGGTCATCGCAGACTGTGGTTTTGTTGAGCCTGTCTGGATCCTATCCTACGACAAAGACCAAAAGCATGGCTGGGTGGCCTTAGCAAGCCATTGTACTTGTACCAGATGTATTTGTACCAAATGTACTTGTACCAGATGTACTTGTACCAGATGTATTTGTAGCCGATATATTTGTTGCAGATGTATTTGTAGCCGATGTACTTGTACCAGATGTACTTGTACCAGATGTACTTGTACACAGATCTGTGACGGTGCCAACCCTTTTCTTGGAAGAAAAGACAGGACAGGACAGGAGAACAGAACAGAACAGAACAAAACAGGACGGGACAGGACAGGAAAAGACAAGACAAGACAGAACAGGGCAGGGCAGGACAGGGCAGGACAGGGCAGGACAGGACAGGACAGGCCAGGCCAGGACAGGACAAACCAAGACAAGACAGAACAGGACAAGACAGGGTGGGAAAGGGCAGGACAACGCAAGACAAGACAGGACAGCAAAATATAGTACAGAAGAGGACAGTAAAGCACATCACAGGATGAAACGGGATAGAAGAGGACCAGAAGAGAAGGCAAGAAAACAATCAAGATGAATCCCCAAGTAGTAAGCAAGAAAGCGGCCAACTACACCTTTATCATCCTTATGCACTTTATAACAGCTGCAATAAGATTTCAACGTGCACTACATACAGAGGACAGCTTTTTCCAATGCCAGACGTGGATCCAAGCTCATCCATTCTGACCGAAGTCAGTCGGTACCGGCACCGCGTCGCGCCGTGATAGTCTAGTGGTTATGACCTCACGTTGTGGGTACGGTAACCCCGGGTTGAATCCGGGTCACGGGAAGGACGCGTTTGTATCTCTGCAATCTCACGGGAAGGACGGGAAGGACGTGGTCACGGGAAGGACGCTTTTGTATCTCTGCAATCTCACGGGAAGGACGGGAAGGACGTGGTCACGGGAAGGACGCTTTTGTATCTCTGCAATCTCACGGGAAGGACGGGAAGGGCGTGGTCACGGGAAGGACGCTTTTGTATCTCTGCAATCTCACGGGAAGGACGGGAAGGACGTGGTCACGGGAAGATAATTCCAGTTGTTGGATAGATCATAGGGGCCCGCTGACAAAACGGCGGTTATTTGTGCTTGCTACAATTATCTTGAAGTGCCTTTGTCGGGACCTTTTCCGCCCTCTTTTGACCTGAGCCGTCCTGGTCCACCCTGCTCTGCTCTGCTCTGTCCGTCCGAAGGTTTGTATTATCATAGCTTTGCGTGCGTTGATAACTAGTTGAAAGCGATCCAGTCATGCTGATAATGGTTTTAGTAAACGAATGACCTGGATGGGATCAGTAAGAACACAGCGTGCGATGGCCGGGAATCGAACCCGGATCAACTGCTTGGAAGGCAGCTATGCTCACCATTATACTACCATCGCCTGCACGTTAGGGCCTGAGTAACCTGCAACGCTAGTGATATTATTTCTTCAAGTCGCGTGTTTCTCTGCCATGTTTATATCCGATTTGAGTGAAAGTTGTTACTTTCTGGTGGCGTATATTGCGACGTGAACTTGCGATAAGCAGGTGCAGGTGGTCACGGAAAGGACGCTTTTGTATCTCTGCAATCTCACGGGAAGGACGGAAAGGACGTGGTCACGGGAAGGACGCTTTTGCATCTCTGCAATCTCACGGGAAGGACGGGAAGGACGTGGTCACGGGAAGGACGCTTGTGTATCTCTGCAATCTCACGGGAAGGACGGGAAGGACGTGGTCACGGGAAGGACGCTTTTGTATCTCTGCAATCTCACGGGAAGGACGGGAAGGAGGTGGTCACGGGAAGGACGCTTTTGTATCTCTGCAATCTCACGGAAGGACGGGAAGGACGTGGTCACGGGAAGGACGCTTTTGTATCTCTGCAATCTCACGGGAACGACGGGAAGGACGTGGTCACGGGAAGGACGCTTGTGTATCTCTGCAATCTCACGGGAAGAACGGGAAGGACGTGGTCACGGGAAGGACGCTTGTGTATCTCTGCAATCTCACGGGAAGGACGGGAAGGACGTGGTCACGGGAAGGACGCTTGTGTATCTCTGCAATCTCACGGGAAGGACGGGAAGGACGTGGTCACGGGAAGGACGCTTTTGTATCTCTGCAATCTCACGGGAAGGACGGGAAGGACGTGGTCACGGGAAGGACGCTTTTGTATCTCTGCATGCGACGGGTGACAGAAAATAACAAACTGAAACCATCGGTAGTCCGGCAATAAAGAGTGGACGTGCCGTGACCCGGATTCGACCCGGGGTTATCGCGGCCACAACGCGAGGTCCTAACCACTAGACTATCACGGCGTTGGAAGGAGCTGGTAACGCCCGATATCTGTCGAAATTGGGAGGTTTGGGCCCACACATGGAATTGAGAAAGGTGAGTTCATACTATCTACCGCAAGCAGAAGTTCTCCCTCATGGAAAGAAACAGTATAACGATTTTGGATCAGTGATTCTGAAATAGCGGTAATTACCCAACTTGGGGTAATTGAGCATTTTACCAGGGATAACGACGATTGACCAGCTAAGTGGGAAATTATAGCTGATTCGTTTGATAATGGCACACAATCCACATGTATGTATTGTATCCCAGTTTCTGTTTCAAAGAGCAACAGCGCACATGTCTACTTATATTCCTGTCCCTAGATGGCACTAGTAGTAAACGCCTGAACATATGCTGTACCACATAACTTGAAGCCGATAACTGCGGTCTGCGCAATGGGGGAGGGTATAACGAGTCATTCTTGAAATAAAAAGAGGTAACCATAACCTTGAATGTGACCACTGCTTTAGGGGTAGTTTTTTTGCAGTGAAACAAAAACACTGATTTCGGGCTGGTTTTGGCCGCAAAACCATTCCAAAGTCCGAACCCCTGTCATACAGAGGACAGCCTTTCCAATGCCAGACGTGGGTCAAAGGTCACACATTCTGACCGAAATCAGTCGGTACCGGCACCGCGTCACGCCGTGATAGTCTAGTGGTTGGGACCTCACGTTGTGGGTACGGTAACTCCGGTTCGAATCCGGGTCACGGGAAGGACGCTTTTGTATCTCTGCATGCAACGGGTGACAGAAAATAACAAACTGAAACCATCGGTAGTCTGGCAATAAAGAGTGGATATGCCGTGACCCGGATTCGAACCGGGGTTATCGCGGCCACAACGCGAGGTCCTAACCACTAGACTATCACGGCGTTGGAAGGAGCTGGTAACGCCCGATATCTGTCGAAATTGGGAGGCTTGGGAAACATGGAACACATGCCTGGGAAAACATGGAATTATAAAAAATAAGTCCATACTATCTAGCTGGAAACACCCGCTATCTGTCGAAATTGGGAGGCTTGGGCCCACACATGGAATTGGGAAAAGTAAGTCAATGTTTGTCAGCCATGCCATCTACTACAAGCAGAAGTTCCCCTTCATGGAAAGAAACAGTATAACGATTTTGGATCCGTGATTCTCAAATAGGGGTAATTACCCAACTTGGGGTAATGTAGCGTTCGACCAGAAGTAATGACGATTGAGCAGCTAAGTGGGAAATTATAGCTGATTCGTTTGATAATGGCACACAATCCACATGTATGTATTGTATCCCAGTTTATGTTTCAAAGAGCAACAACACACATGTCTGCTTACATTCCTGTCCCGAGATGGCAGTAGTAGTAAACGCCTGAAGCTATGCTGTACCGCATAACCTGAAGCCGACAACTGCGGTCTGCGCAATGGGGGAGGGTATAACGAATCATTATCGTCATAAAAAGGGGTAACCATACCCTTGAATGTTACCACTGCTTTATATAAAACACGATACTTAATATTTCTCTGGACATGACAAAACCGACTACCGACGAGACCCGGAAGGCAAGGCTTTGCATCAGAGCGCTGGGTTTTAGTCGTAATAAAAACATGTCTGACAGGCTCTGCGTTAAAACTAAGCTTAAAAACTCGACGCGATATTTTGGTATCTGTGATATAACAGCAGAATAAAGTTTTAGAAACCATCAGGAGTCTGCGAATAAAAAGTGGACATGCCGTGACCCGGATTCGAACCGGGGTTATCGCGGCCACAACGCGAGGTCCTAACCACTAGACTATCACGGCGCTGGACAACGCTGGCAACGCCCGGTTTCAGCCGGAATTGGGAAAGGAGAGGACCCTGCAAAAACTATGGTTAATATTTCTCTGGACGTGGTAAACTGACCAGCGATGACACATGGAAAGGACGGCTTCGTATCGCAGCGCTGGGACTCACATACAGTACAGCACAGTGTAGTACAGTACAGCACAGTGTATTACAGTACAGCACAGTGTAGTACAGTACAGCACAGTGTAGTACAGTACAGTGTAGTACAGTACAGCACAGTGTAGTACAGTACAGCACAGTGTAGTACAGTACAGCACAGTGTATTACAGTACAGCACAGTGTATTACAGTACAGCACAGTGTAGTACAGTACAGCACAGTGTAGTACAGTACAGTGTAGTACAGTACAGCACAGTGTAGTACAGTACAGCACAGTGTAGTACAGTACAGCACAGTGTAGTACAGTACAGCACAGTGTAGTACAGTACAGCACAGTGTAGTACAGTACAGTACAGTGTATTACAGTACAGCACAGTGTATTACAGTACAGCACAGTGTAGTACAGTACAGCACAGTGTAGTACAGTACAGCACAGTGTAGTACAGTACAGCACAGTGTAGTACAGTACAGTACAGTGTAGTACAGTACAGCACAGTGTAGTACAGTACAGCACAGTGTAGTACAGCACAGTGTAGTACAGTACAGCACAGTGTAGTACAGTACAGCACAGTGTAGTACAGTACAGTACAGTACAGTACAGCACAGTGTAGTACAGTACAGCACAGTGTAGTACAGTACAGCACAGTGTAGTACAGTACAGCACAGTGTATTACAATACAGCACAGTGTAGTACAGTACAGCACAGTGTAGTACAGTACAGCACAGTGTAGTACAGTACAGCACAGTGTATTACAGTACAGCACAGTGTAGTACAGTACAGCACAGTGTAGTACAGTACAGCACAGTGTTCATGATTGAAGCAAAACCCGCAGCAAATCAAAGCTGATTGAATCAAAAGATTTAACGATTCAAGTACACTGGTAAATTGTGCAAATACACGCAGTCCCAGTGGCTACATTCATTTATACTGAAATACTATTGCTGTAAGAATGTGTTAATCATCATATATATGCCGCCCCTGTAGCTCAGTTGGGAGAGCGCTGGACTTCTGACCTCACCCGGTAGTGGCAGCCCGGGTTCGAGTCGCTTCGGCGCTCGCTATTTGCTTCTGGCTGGGATGACCTGTGGCCGGTGGCAGCGGTCGCACTCAAGGTTAGATGACGTCAGAGAGCGGGGCGGATCGTGTCCAGGTATGTCGGGCACGTAAAAATTTCGTTTCTAAATTCTGCCGGACGCCAGGAATTGCTTGATCGGGTGGTGGGGTCAGGGCCTGCGCAACAAGCTATGCTTAGCGCGGGGTCTGACCTCGGAAATCCATCCATTCAAAAACATTCGGACTAAACTTATAAAAAATCCATATTTCCATTTGTATTGATTTGACATAAATTCACCTCACATATTTAAATGTTGAATCAAACTTGAATCGATTAAAATATTTGTTTTGATTTTTTTAATCGGAAGGAATCAATTATCAAAATTGTATCCGTGAATCAAACGGTGATTGAATTATTCAGATTCCAAAATGAATCATGATTGAATCGTTCCAAAAAAAGTTGAATCAATAACCAGTCTGCTCAGAGGCCCACCGGGGCGGGTGTTAAGGGTTATTTGTTTACTGCATAGGTAGTGATCTGGATTTGTGTGCTGTCCTGCCCTGCCATGCCCTGCTATGCGTTTAATCTGTCCTGATCTGCCCGGCCCCTGCCTTTCCAGGTCATGACCTGTTATGTCGCATCCTGTCCCGCCCAGTCTTGTCCTTCACCGTCCTGCACTGCAATGTACTGTACTGTACTGTACTACACTGTGCTGTACTGTACTACACTGTGCTGTACTGTACTACACTGTGCTGTACTGTACTACACTGTGCTGTACTGTACTACACTGTGCTGTACTGTACTACACTGTGCTGTACTACACTGTGCTGTACTGTAATACACTGTGCTGCACTGTACTACACTGTGCTGTACTGTACTACACTGTGCTGTACTGTACTACACTGTGATGTACTGTACTACACTGTGCTGTACTGTACTACACTGTGCTGTACTACACTGTGCTGTACTGTACTACACTGTGCTGTACTGTACTACACTGTGCTGTACTGTACTACACTGTGCTGTACTGTACTACACTGTGCTGTACTGTACTACACTGTGCTGTACTGTACTACACTGTGCTGTAATGTACTACACTGTGCTGTACTGTACTACACTGTGCTGTATTGTACTACACTGTGCTGTACTGTACTACACTGTGCTGCACTGTACTACACTGTGCTGTACTGTACTACACTGTGCTGTACTACACTGTGCTGTACTGTAATACACTGTGCTGTACTGTACTACACTGTGCTGTACTACACTGTGCTGTACTGTACTACACTGTGCTGTACTGTACTACACTGTGCTGTACTGTACTACACTGTGCTGTACTAAACTGTGCTGTACTGTACTACACTGTGCTGTACTGTACTACACTGTGCTGTACTACACTGTGCTGTACTGTACTACACTGTGCTGTACTGTACTACACTGTGCTGTACTGTACTACACTGTGCTGTACTGTACTACACTGTGCTGTACTACACTGTGCTGTACTGTACTACACTGTGCTGTACTGTACTACACTGTGCTGTACTGTACTACACTGTGCTGTACTGTACTACACTGTGCTGTACTGTAATACACTGTGCTGTACTGTACTACACTGTGCTGTACTGTACTACACTGTGCTGTACTGTACTACACTGTACTGTACTAAACTGTGCTGTACTGTACTACACTGTGCTGTACTGTACTACACTGTGCTGTACTGTACTGCACTGCACTGCACTGCACTGCACTGTACTGTACTGTAATACACTGTGCTGTACTGTACTACACTGTGCTGTACTGTACTACACTGTGCTGTACTGTACTACACTGTACTGTACTACACTGTGCTGTACTGTACTACACTGTGCTGTACTGTACTACACTGTGCTGTACTACACTGTGCTGTACTGTACTAAACTGTGCTGTACTGTACTACACTGTGCTGTACTGTACTACACTGTGCTGTACTGTACTACACTGTGCTGTACTGTAATACACTGTACTGTACTGTACTACACTGTACTGTACTACACTGTGCTGTACTGTACTACACTGTGCTGTACTACACTGTGCTGTACTGTACTACACTGTGCTGTACTGTACTACACTGTGCTGTACTGTAATACACTGTGCTGTACTGTACTACACTGTGCTGTACTGTACTACACTGTACTGTACTAAACTGTGCTGTACTGTACTACACTGTGCTGTGCTGTACTACACTGTGCTGTACTGTACTACACTGTACTGTACTAAACTGTGCTGTACTGTACTACACTGTGCTGTACTAAACTGTGCTGTACTGTACTACACTGTGCTGTACTGTACTACACTGTGCTGTACTGTACTACACTGTGCTGTACTGTACTACACTGTGCTGCACTGTAATACACTGTGCTGTACTGTACTACACTGTGCTGTACTGTACTACACTGTACTGTACTACACTGTGCTGTACTGTACTACACTGTGCTGTACTGTACTACACTGTGCTGTACTGTACTACACTGTGCTGTACTGTACTACACTGTGCTGTACTGTACTGCACTGTGCTGTACTGTACTGCACTGCACTGCACTGCACTGCACTGTATTGTACTGTACTACACTGTGCTGTACTGTAATACACTGTGCTGTACTGTACTACACTGTGCTGTACTGTACTACACTGTGCTGTACTGTACTGCACTGTGCTGTACTGTACTGCACTGCACTGCACTGCACTGCACTGCACTGCACTGTACTGTACTGTACTGTACTACACTGTGCTGTACTGTAATACACTGTGCTGTACTGTACTACACTGTGCTGTACTGTACTACACTGTGCTGTACTGTACTACACTGTGCTGTATTGTAATACACTGTGCTGTACTACACTGTACTGTACTGTACTACACTGTGCTGTACTGTACTACACTGTGCTGTACTGTACTACACTGTGCTGTACTGTACTACACTGTGCTGTACTGTACTGCACTGTGCTGTACTGTACTACACTGTGCTGTACTGTACTACACTGTGCTGTACTACACTGTGCTGTACTGTACTACACTGTGCTGTACTACACTGTGCTGTACTGTACTACACTGTGCTGTACTGTACTACACTGTGCTGTACTGTAATACACTGTGCTGTACTGTACTACACTGTGCTGTACTGTACTACACTGTGCTGTACTGTAATACACTGTGCTGTACTGTACTACACTGTGCTGTACTGTACTACACTGTGCTGTACTACACTGTGCTGTACTGTACTACACTGTGCTGTACTGTACTACACTGTGCTGTACTGTACCACACTGTGCTGTACTACACTGTGCTGTACTGTACTACACTGTGCTGTACTGTACTACACTGTGATGTACTGTAATACACTGTGCTGTACTGTAATACACTGTGCTGTACTGTACTACACTGTGCTGTACTGTACTACACTATGCTGTACTACACTGTGCTGTACTGTACTACACTGTGCTGTACTGTACTACACTGTGCTGTACTGTAATACACTGTGCTGTACTGTACTACACTGTACTGTACTGTACTACACTGTGCTGTACTGTACTACACTGTGCTGTACTACACTGTGCTGTACTGTACTACACTGTGCTGTACTGTACTACACTGTGCTGTACTGTAATACACTGTGCTGTACTGTAATACACTGTGCTGTACTGTACTACACTGTGCTGTACTGTACTACACTGTGCTGTACTGTACTACACTGTGCTGTACTGTACTACACTGTGCTGTACTACACTGTGCTGTACTGTACTACACTGTGCTGTACTGTACTACACTGTGCTGTACTGTAATACACTGTGCTGTACTGTACTACACTGTGCTGTACTGTACTACACTGTGCTGTACTGTACTACACTGTGCTGTACTACACTGTGCTGTACTGTACTACACTGTGCTGTACTGTACTACACTGTGCTGTACTGTACTACACTGTGCTGTACTGTACTACACTGTGCTGTACTGTACTACACTGTGCTGTACTGTACTACACTGTGCTGTACTGTAATACACTGTGCTGTACTTTAATACACTGTGCTGTACTGTACTACACTGTGCTGTACTGTACTACACTGTGCTGTACTGTACTACACTGTGCTGTACTGTAATACACTGTGCTGTACTGTACTACACTGTGCTGTACTACACTGTGCTGTACTGTACTACACTGTGCTGTACTGTACTACACTGTGCTGTACTGTAATACACTGTGCTGTACTGTACTACACTGTGCTGTACTGTACTACACTGTACTGTACTAAACTGTGCTGTACTGTACTACACTGTGCTGTACTGTACTACACTGTGCTGTACTGTACTACACTGTGCTGTACTGTACTACACTGTGCTGTACTGTACTACACTGTGCTGTACTGTACTACACTGTGCTGTACTGTACTACACTGTGCTGTACTGTACTACACTGTACTGTACTAAACTGTGCTGTACTGTACTACACTGTGCTGTACTGTACTACACTGTGCTGTACTGTACTACACTGTGCTGTACTGTACTGCACTGTACTGTACTACACTGTGCTGTACTGTACTACACTGTGCTGTACTGTACTACACTGTGCTGTACTACACTGTGCTGTACTGTACTGCACTGCACTGCACTACACTGTGCTGTACTGTACTGTACTGCACTGCACTACACTACACTGCACTACACTGCACTACACTGCACTACACTGCACTACACTGCACTACACTGTACTGCACTACACTACACTACACTACACTACACTACACTACACTACACTACACTACACTACACTACACTGTACTGCACTGCACTGCACTGCACTGCACTGTACTGTACTGTACTGTACTGTACTGTACTATACTACACTACACTACACTACACAGCACTACACTACACTACACTGCACTGCACTACACTGCACTACACTGCACTACACTGCACTGCACTGCACTGCACTATACTACACTACACTGCACTATACTACACTACACTACACTACACTACACTACACTACACTACACTACACTACACTACACTGTACTACACTGCACTGCACTACACTACACTACACTGCACTGCACTACACTCACTGCACTGCACTGCACTGCACTGCACTGCACTGCACTGCACTGCCCTAGTCTGCCATGTCCTGTGCTGCCTCTTCCTGCCCTGCCCTTCAAAGGGGGGCTCCACTGTCACAGACCTGCGTAGCGCGTATATGCATCCGAGTCATTCATTCATGTTCATGTTGGCCTTGATCACTAAGTATCCCAGACACTCAGCTGACTATCGCCCGACGTTGCAGTGTTGGGAGACTTTAACGCGCATGACGTGACACATAAGTTCACGTTATTACGTTCACTCTGAATGTTAACGCAAAACCTGTCGAAGTGTTGGTCTTTCTAAAACACGACTTTATCGTGCATCACGTACAGACAGGAACTTCTCCCGATTCCAGACGTGGGCCCAAGCCTCCCCTTTCAGGCTGAAATCGGGCGTTACCGACAATGTTCAACGCCGTGATGGTCTAGTGGTTAGGACCTCGCGTTGTGGCCGCGATAACCCCGGTTCGAATCCGGGTCACGGCATGCTACCTTTATTGGCGGACTCCTGATGGTTCCTAAAACTTGTAATTTGTATTTTTCACGCACATAAACTAAGCCTCCATTGCCGTGGCCCGGATTCGAACCTGACTTACCGACTATCACGGCCAAAACGCGAGGTTCTAACCAATATAATTGAGTGATTTTCAAGTAGGGGTTTTACCCCACTTCAGGTAATGCAGCCTCCGGTCAGTGGCAAAGGCGATTTAGCAGTTAACCCTCGCCTTCGGGGGTCATTTTTGACCCCCGACCTGAGTTTTTTTCTTCTTCTCGGAAATAAGGGGAAAACGGCGGCGCGCAGCGCCGTCAAATTTGGTAGTTATTCGGGCATCAATTACCCACATAGAGTGAAAGTTTTGACATCAGGTCGTCTCAGGTCAGGTCACCAGGTCACGTCAAGTGACCTTACCTCAAAAAATGTGTGTGGTAGTACCAAAGCCACAGTCTTTGTCCGAAATATTTGCAACTTGCAGGATTTCATGAGGTCCTAAGTACCTACAATTCGTATATCTCAGAGTTTTTGTATCGGTGACCTAAGGTCAGGTCAATTTCGTGACCTCCCATTATAAGTCAATGGGAAAATATACGAATGCTTCCTATTCGAGAATATGCATTGGACCAGGCCAATTCTTTCCGAATCATGTTATTTTAGCTCATTCTTGATGACCCAGGTCAAACTGTTGCTCAGTGACCTCTGCAAGGTCAGTTGAGTTCATCTGAGGTCAACAGCACTTATTTGCCAATAACCATTGATATAATAAAGATAGACGTGCGAATGACACCACTGTTTGTCTCGTCGAGTCGCGTCATCCGATATGCAACATGACCTATCTGGATCACCAAATGACCTTGACCTGAGGTCGAATTTTGAAGTTGTCCTAACCAGGTCACCAGTAATGTTTCGAAGCGCCTTGACGATACAAACACGATGGCGTTAAAATTAATGTTCTATGTTTAACCGATAAGTTATTCACGAACAACTTGGGGGGGAGGGGAATGGTCTCGTGAACTATGGTGACCTCTAGAGCCAAAACTATTGACCTGAGCTAAAACCTCGACTCCACATGCGATTGCATTTTGCAAGAGCTTTCGATTGTTTTTCCCATTTGTTGTTCCTAGCTATCATAGCTCCCGAGATATTTGGGGGTGTTCGAAGCGAAGTCCTAAAACTGGAAAATCTGACATTTGATGACCTAATTAATTCCGGTGACCTCAATATTGACCTGAGTCAAAAAAAAATACCCGAAGTAACATGGAATGTCCTTGTCGAGAGCTTCCGAACGTTTTGTTCCGCGTCTTTCTAGCCCTTTTAGTTTTCGAGTTAGAGGCGGGGAAGTCATTTTGACTCACTCCCCCCTCTCCCCCCACCAGGGCGAAGTTGTCCCAGAGGCCCACCGGGGCGCGGGTTAAGTGAGAAATTGTCCCTGATTCGTTTGACGATGGCGCATAATACACATTGCACAGGCACAGGCACAGGCACAGGCACAGGCACAGGCACAGGCACAGGCACAGGCACACACATCTATGATCTATCCCAGTTTCTGCTTCACTGTTACCACGTTATCGCTAAGAGCATCAAAACTAATTAATTTCAAATGATGCTCGGCTTTGTGTTACGGTTTACACCTTGTTTAACTTTGAGAACCACTGCTTTAGACCAAAAGCAACAGCACACATGTCTACTTATATTCCTGTCACGAGATGGCACCAGTAGTAAACGCCTGAAGTTATGCTGTACCGCATAGCTTGAAGCCGAGGACTGCGGTCTGCTCAATGAGGGAGAGGGTAACGAGTCATTCTGGCCATCAAAAGGGGTAAGTGGTAACGCTGAGGACCACTGCGCTAGACTATCACGGCGTTAAACAGCGACCGTATCGCCCGATTTCAGTCGGAAAGGGGAAGACCTTGGGCTGGCGTCTGGTATTTGAAAATGTGTTGTTAATATGGGCCAAGAACCATATCCTCTGGGGACCAGGGCGCTAATGTTATTGTACTTTAGTCTAGAGTCGTCAGTTTCTCGAATCGTCTTGCCTCGCACCACATCCACCATATCGGTCACGGAAGAGTACCTAGTTGAGAAGATTCTCTATATTTAAATCATGAAGCGCTGTGAAATATTGTTCCGGCTGTTACATAGATTAGCGGGTTTATAGAACAGCTGATGGTTATTTGCATACTACATACGTATTTTTAACGTATTAGTATTTATTTTGACCTTCCGCAAAGTGCTGTCCTGCTCTGTCTGGCCCTACCATGTCCTACCATGTTCTGCGCTGTCCCGCTCTTTCAAAAGGGTCAGTTCATAACAATAGCCTTAGTATTTATTTTGACCTTCCGCAAAGTGCTGTCCTGCTCTGTCTGGCCCTACCATGTCCTACCATGTCCTACGCTGTCCCGCTCTTTCAAAAGGGTCAGTTCATAACAATAGCCTTAGTCACTAAATTGCCCAGACAGGCTCATCAAAATTCACGTATGCGATAGCCGGGAATCGAACCCAGGTCAACTGCTTGGAAGGCAGCTATGCTCACCACTATACCACCATCGCCCAGTATAGACGGCTCGAAATATCGATCACAGCAAGTTGCAACTTTTGTCTGAAAGACTATCCTAAAAGACTATCCTATATTAAGTCCATCGTTTTCTCCAAACTCACCTAGCTTGGATATGGAAACTTGTACACAATACCGACGGATTTTAGGCATATATACGCAGGCTGCTTGTAACGTAAACAGCCGTTGTGAGGACCCGAAACAAGTTTCGGGCGCCCGAAACTTCTTCTTCTAAAAGGGGCGCACTCATCCTGTGTCGAAATTACTTAGCGTAGCGAGGTAATTATTTCACCACAATCGGTTTTTCGATCTGCTCTACAACTCTGCTATCTCAGTTCAAAACCCCATGTTAAAGGTGAACATGGTCCTTAGTAAAGTAAGTCTTTCAACCGAAGTTTTCGGGTCCTCTCCTTTCCCAATGGGAGGCACCGCGTTATTGTTACCAGTTACCACCAGGCGGCGAGCATGTCGTTCAAGCCGATAACGGTGTGCAGGGGTTGGGGTATATATATTGAATTGCCACGGTGCATTGCCACGCTGAAACTCAGCAACTACATAAGCTAGAGACTTCATTCTTTCACCATTCGAAAGCTACGCTCTTGTAGGGGAGTAGTTTCGCCTTTCATACCGATCGGGCCAAAAGAAGACCCACGAGGGCCAAAAGAAGATCTGAAAACGCTACTGCCACGCTGCAACTCAGAAACCTATCAGAGATAGCAACACCGGACATTCACCAATCGACACGGCGTGGTCGGAAACGGTGCCGTTTCGCCTTTCATACCGATCGGGCCCAAAGTAGGGCAAAAACACTGGCATAAGCCGCCGCGCAATCGGCCCGACCGACTTGAGTGACATCTTGCGGTAGGATTTCTAAGCTTTCGAGAGGTGCCTCTCATTCCGGCTGAAACCGGGCGTTGCCAGCGTTGTCCAGCGCCGTGATAGTCTAGTGGTTAGGACCTCGCGTTGTGGCCGCGATAACCCCGGTTCGAATCCGGGTCACGGCATGTCCACTCTTTTTTCGCAGACCCCTGATGATTTCTAAAACTTTGCTTTGTCATTTTTGCTTGCATATCACAGATGCCAAAATATCCCTGCCGTGACCCGGATTCGAACCGGCGTTATCGCAGCCACAACGCGAGGTCCTAACCACTAGAATATCACGGTTTCGGGTAACGCTGTTACCGACCGATTTCACTCGGAATGGGGATGGGGGAGTGCTGCAGTTGGAACGTCTGCAAGCTTGGAGTTTGGTTTGCATGTGATACAGGCCCACATATATGGATCGGTGTTGGTGACATGCGGGCGCGCACGCGAGAGAAAAACAACAACATGTGAACTCTTGTTCCAGCTCTTAAAAACGCAGGACTGATAAAAAGTTAAGGGTTATTTGTTTACTGCACAGGTATTTATCTGGATTTGTGTGCTGTCCTGCCCTGCCATGCCCTGATCTGCTCTGCCTCTGCGTGTAATCTGTCCTGCTCTGCCCGGCCCCTGTCTTATCCTTCCCCGTCCTGCACGGTTATATGACACATTGCCGAATGTCATTTTGGTGAATGTCATTTTGGCGAATGTCATTTTGGCGAATGTCATTTTGCCGAATGTCATTTTGGCGAATGCATATTGTCGAAGGACACTTTGACGAAATGTCTTTTTGACGACATGTGAATATACCGAAAGCAAAATGGCGAATGTCTTTTGGTCGAAATGCCTTTTTACCGACATGTCATTTTGGGGAAATATCTTTTTGCCGACATGTAAAAAAGTCGAAATGTCTTTTTGTCGAATGTCATTTTGCCAACATTTGCAAAGATCGAAATGTCTTCTTGCCGAAATGTGATTTTGTCGACATGTGAAAAAGTCGAAATGCCTTCTTGCCGAATACCATTTTATCGGCATGTGAAATGTTCGAGAATTGTTTTGGGCCGAATGTCGAATGCCTTTGGTGCCATGCGCACTGCGCAGCAATTGCCGTCATGTGTCAATATTGTTTGTGGGCCCCAATCATCACTTCCGGTCGTCCAGGTCAGTGTTGGTGTCATGCGAGCGCGCACGCGAGAAAAAAACTGCGCGCGCACTGATATCTGATTGGATGTTTGGTTCGTCGGTTATTCCCCGCTGAGCGGGAACCGTAGCCGGGGAGCTCCTGGAGGTAGAAGGCAGGGGCGCAGACAGGCGGAGGGGGGGGGGGGGGGGGCATTCGGATACAGAGGATTTATATGACCAGGTAATTTTTGTGTCAGCTAATTGACCTTCAAAAAGCTGCAGAATGGCTATGCAACATGCCGAGAACTTTTGCCACATTAGACCTGTGGCAAAAATGTGAAGTGCAAACCCTGGTGGATGATACAAAACCGCAGGAGCAAGGGAGGGGCAGTGTTACAGGATGTGTTCGGCAAAAAGGCATTTCGACCTTTTCACATGTCGGCAAAATGACATTCAGCAAAAAGGCATTTCGACTTTTTTACATGTCGACAAAATTACATTTTGGCAAAAACACATTTCGACCTTTTCACACGTCGACAAAGTAACATTCGGCAAAATGACATTTCGACTTTTTCACATTTCGACAAAATGACATTTCGACCTTTTCACATGCCGACAAAATTTCATTCGGCAAAAAGCATTTCGGTTTTTTCACATTTCGACAAAATAACATTTCGACAAAATTACATGTCGGTAAAAAGACATTTCGACATTTTGACACGTCGGCAAAAAGGCATTTGGACACAAAATGCATTCTCCATTTTGCTTTCGGCATATTCACTCTTCGACAAAAAGACATGTCGTGAAAGTGTCCTTCGACAATATGCAATAGCCAGGCTCGGAGACTTCAACGCTGACGTTCATACTTTCCGCTGAGCTTTCTTTGTTTTATCGCAGAGTGAAACCGCCGAAGTTTGTGTGTACGTTCGGCTTCCACTTTGCACTGCAAGTCCTGCTCTGTCCTATCCTGTACTGCCATGACTTGTGGTGTTCTGCGCTGTCCTGCCCTACCCTTCCCTACTTTGTCCTGTCCTGCCTTCTCTTATTTGATCCTGTCCTGATCTACCCTGCGCTGTCCTGTCTTGTCCCACCCTGTCCTGCCTTGCCATGACTTCTCTTGTCTTATTCTGTCCTGATCTATCCTGTCCTGTTCTGTCATCTCCTACCCTGTCCTGTCCTGACTTATCTCATCCTGTCCTGCGCTGTCCTGTGAGTCCAGACTTGTGTTTGATTCCGCCTCAGCGGAATCGATTCCGATTCCATACCAAGCCAGCTGGGTCTGTTTCCGATTCCGATTCCAATATATATTTTAATAGAGTAATCGATTCCGAATCCAGATTACAGGGAACTTAAAAAGCTTGATTCCGAATCAGATACCATTGATTCCAATTTGATTCCACTCCGCACCAAAAATGTCCGATCATTATACATTTTGTACAAATGACACAAATGACACGAATCGCCATATCAAATATATTACAAAGGTATATTCAATATGCCTATTTTGATATAAAAAACTTCCAACAATTTCACGAACTTTGTTGAAAAACTGGCCTGTGCTGCAAAATCGTGACAGTTCAAAAATGTAAAAGTCTAACGAAGGTTCAAAACAAATATCTAGATTTACCTATACCCACGATGCATGGACATATTGCAAACTGCTATTTGGAATATGATATACAGGGAAATCAATGCCTTGAAAGATAAGGAGAAGAGAATATAATAGAATGTACGGTAAAATAAACATAACATTGTCATACGCGAGGATATGTCATACGCGAGGTATATCTCCACCTAAATAAGTGGAATTACCGAGCATGTTTATTGAACCTCATTAGGTAGAGGAAATCATCCACTAGCTTTGCTTTAAAGGGATTATACGGGTTTTTCCCAGAATAATTGAGTTACATAGTAAAACGTACTTATAAAGGTGGTAGAAGTCCCACGGTAGCCACATTTTTCTGGAAATTACCTCTTCTGCACGTAAGGACATTCCAAAGTGCGCGGTGATGCCACCGCGTATTTTCTGCAGGACCGGTTGAGGCAGAGCCCGTCATCTCTTTTATGTTAATGAAAACACCTCAAGTATGGCATATTTCCGGTAAAATAAGCAATATTTGCAAGAAAATAAACTTGTTTTGTTCCAACGACAGCAGCAGTTACCTAGTTTTCCCATAAAATTCTATATTTTTCATGAATTTTCATGCCAAAAAATGAATACGCCACCACCAAATTCTCAACGCTAAAGGCCAGAGAAAAGAAAACCACAAAAACACAAAACCTCAACGAAGTGTGTAGTAATACAAAGTTCCGTCAGTTTTGAATTGCATAATAATTTTGTGATCCAGTGTAGGACTTGCAGATAATTCAAAACTCTAAAATTGATCTTAAGATAAAAGTGGTGGACTGTAGTGCCGATCAAGTACTCGTTATCTGATACTAGTCTCGAAAAACGCCAAAGTTTTAACGCTGATAATTTCTGAAATAATTAACTAAATGAGCATCGAAGTCCCTGTTATATGTCTTAAACGTGTTTAAATCTCATACAATTGCAAAAGAGTGCATTTACTTTCAGGACGGAAACCCGTATAATCCCTTTAACTAGTCATGCTCAAAGGGAAAAAATAATTGAGGAAAGCTTAAATTCATGGTCAGAGTGATCTTTAAGAAAATAAAACAGAATCGCTTGAAATAGCCATTGATACCGATTCCATCATTTTCTAAAAATAATTGATTCCACCTGATTCCGATTCCATCCAGATACCAACGGAATCGAATCCGATTCCATTACAAACGGAATCGAATCCGATTCCATTACAAACGGAATCGAATCCGATGGAATCAAGCAAAAGTCTGGTCCTGCGCTGTCCTGGTCTTGCCCTGGCCAGCTTCCCATTCAATCCCACCCAATCCCCTCCCAGCCTGCAATCGGGCGTTACCTGCGAAATCCAACGCCGTGATAGTCTAGTGGTTAGGACCCCGCGTTGTGGCCGCGGTAACCCCGGTTCGAATCCGGGTCACGGCATCTATGTTTTCGTTCGTTGGTGATGGATGTCGATCAGATATTCTCCTTTTATCGGTGGCATGACAGCACATGAAGCTGATTTCATTTGAAGAACCACAAACAAACACGCTACACACTTTCAAGGAGATAAAGGAATCCTTGATGCAAACATTTATCGTGGAAAAGCCCGCAAATAAGGTCAACTTCGGTAGACAAGCTAGTAGTGGTGTTCAATGAATCATTTTGTCCCTTTTCAATTTCCTTTGAGCAATATCTGACCGAACCGAATGACCTTGACTCAGACCAGTGGATGTTTCAATTTTTTTTCCCGCAGACCTTGTTGGCCTGTGCAGGTTTAAAGGAATAGTTCACCTTCAACATTAGTTTTAAACTGAGATAGCAGTTTTGTAGCCCGTGTTGGGAAACCCCTATCTGCAAGTTTGCTTGACTGGAAAGACTCTCCAGCCGAATATATTTGAGTTTTTGGCTAAGGAATGCGGTCCTGGCGAAAGAATGTTGCACTGGTTCTAGCCCGGGCAGAGGCTATACCATCAGCCAATCAGCTTGCAGCTGGTGCTAGCAAGCGAACCGCCGGCCGCCGGTTGGCACATCTCCAATGCGAGTCTATCTTTACGCGACTACTTTCGAATCTGATTGGCTGAACCATTTTTTACATTCGCGTGACGTCAGGACTCTGACTCAGAGAGTGGGCATATAGTTTTGATAAACAATACAAATGTACGGCCTTCTGTCCTGAATCGGCGCGATATAAGGCCATTTTTGACAATATAAAAATAAATTGTATCACAAAATATAATAAAATCGTGTTGGGTAAAAAAAATTAAAGGTGAACTATTTCCTTTAAAGGGAATGTTTCACCTTTGTATTGGTTTTGAACTGAGATAGATGTCGAAAATACTTAGGTCATTTTCCCCAAAAGTTAGCCGTTTTTAAGCAATTTAATTTGTAGTTTGCAAAATGGGGTCTAGGCTAGTCCCGCTGCTGATTGGCTGACAGCCACTTTATCCGCCAATCCCACTTTGTCAGCCAATCAGTGGCGGTCTATAGCTTAATAATGACGTAATCATCCCAAATAATAATACAAAATTGTATAAAGTTAAGTGACCTTTCAAGAGAAAAATATCACCAACGTTTTCAACAGCACTTACTTCATATTTTCGACAACGTATATTTTGAGTATATTTTGACAATTTTCAGAAAGGCGAAACATTCCCTTTAAAGCAATGCTACTGCTGTCGAACTCGGAAACCATGACTTGTTACTGCTGCCATGACTTCTCTTGTCTGCGCTGTCCTGCCCTGTCCCGTCTTGCCCTGACCCATCTTCCCATTCAATCCCACCCAATCCCCTTTCAACCTGCAATCGGGCGTTACCTGCGAAATCCAACGCCGTGATAGTCTAGTGGTTAGGACCCCGCGTTGTGGCCGCGGTAACCCCGGTTCGAATCCGGGTCACGGCATCTGTGTTTTCGTTCGTTGGTGATGGATGTCGATCAGGATATTCTCCTTTTATCGGTGTCCTGACTGCGCATCAAGCCGATTTCATTTGAAGAACCACAATAAACCCCGCTACACACTTTCAAGGAGAAAGGGAACTCTTGATGCAAACATTTACTGTGTAAAAGCCCGCAAATAAGGTCAACTTCGGTAGACAAGCTAGTAGTGGTGTTCAAGGAATCATTTTGTCCCCTTTCAATTTCCTTTAAGGAATATCTGACTAAACCGTATGACCTTGACTCAGACCAGTGGATGTTTCAAATTTGTACCGCAGAACTTGTTGGCCTGTGCAGGTTAAAGCAATGTTACTGATGTCGAGCTCGGTAAATGGCACCAGCTGTCTAGGAAACAGGACAGGGGCGGATCCAGGCAAACATTTCGGGGGGGCACATCAGACGTGAAGAGGCCCTCGAGCTGAAAAGGGCCCCCAACGTTTTTGCAGGTTTGAAAGGGCCTCCAGTCGCTCTGAGAGAGTATTTGCAGGTATGAGAAAGCCCTTAACAAGCCTAAGAGGGCCTCGTCAGGCCTGAAAGAGTTCCATACCAGTCTGAGAAGGCCCTTAATAGGCCTGAGAGGGCCTGATATTTCTGCGTGTATTTAAGCCTTTGCAGCATTTGTAATGTGGATTTTCATGTTACAGTAGGTACTTGTTATTTAGCGCCGCCAAGCGGCGATTTTTTACGGGTTTCCCTGATAAAACCCAGAAATATAGGCGATGAGCCTTATAGATCATAAGAAGCTAAAAATGTTATTCATTCAATTCAGCGTTACGACGAACCGAAGACGATGACGATGGCTTCGTTATGATGATGGCCACCGATGTGATGCAGCGAAGCGGCGTGAAAATGTGAATTTTAGGTCGTGGAAAACGAAATTTTAATATTGGAACCAGACCAGTGGAGACCAGTGGAGCCACGCCTCAGGTAACCCCTTTTCCTGGTTGCACATCTCGGTATGATGAAAAATATTGAAATGAAGGTAGTTTCTCATATACATTAACTAGCCTCGGATAGTAAGTCACGATGACCGGTGGCAGTCAGCGCTCAATAGCACACATGATAATCATAACTATGCATATGTACCGAACTGTAACAAACAACTGGTAACAGTGCAAATGGTTTGAAAGCAGCAAGAGGCAGAACGACTTTTCCGCGCATAAATGGTCCCTGTGGATCTGGAAGAGCTTGAGGGTGGATGGCTTTGGGAGCTGGTCCTGGCCTGGTCCCCAGTATTAGCTCTTCAGTGTCCAGCAAGTTGGGCATCGCTCCAGCTTCCGCGGGTGCCGATGTCCGCGTCATTGCGTCCGCGTCGCCTTTTTCGGAACTCGGCAGACTAGCTAAGCATGCACTGGCGGATCCAGCCGTCGTTTTTTTGGAGTGGGGGTGGGGGCAAATCGGTGGGAGGCACTGGCAGATCCAGCCTCTCTCCGTGGGGGGTCTTTTTGTGGCAAAAAGGTACCCCCATTTTTCTCCCTCCGCATATTTGGGCCGTTCACCTTATTTTGGTATTCAAGCCTAAGAAATTCACCTTTCAAACTCACAACAAATTATTTTGTGGATTTTTTTCCCCGATTTTTTTTCCCATTTCTTGGTTACAAAACTCACAATTTCGGATATCCGAGATAGCCATGTTGAAGAGAGTGTCATTTCCTTTCTTTTGACGTTTTTTTATTTGCAATTTGCTTCAAAACTCTACGCTTTGTCCAACATTTATAGTTTTTCCACCAAAAATGGCATGGCATGACGTTATTAAAACGTCATTATCTCCCAAAATGCCACATCAATGTAATTGAAAGTTGGTGAGAATACTTAGACTTGATGTAGGATAAGGTACTGAAAGTTTCACGTTGATACCTATCACAGTTTCTAGGTTATTGAGAAAATCCGGGAGGGGGCAGATACTTCCAATAAGGTTTGAGCTAGAAGTACCTATATCAAACTTGGTACCTACCTATAGTTTGTTTTATTTTGATTGCACAATTGCCATTGGGAACTTCGTGAGAATCACACGTGAATTTTGTACACACCGCTGTCACGCGTCCCGAAAAGTTATTTTCACAAAAGCAATGCGTCATTTTTGACAAACATTTGCGCCGAAATAGAGTGTAGATTGGATTCCAAATTGATACCATATGCAGTGTGCTTCCTATATGTAAAAAAAAACGTTTGTTCGAGCTTCAATTCCGGCTAGCAGCTTGCTGGCCGCTATTTTCTCGTCCAGTTGAGCTTTTTAAGCACTGATTTGATGGTAAGTGTAGGCGTGCCCAAGGGGTGGGGCCCACGGGGCAATTGCCCCCCCCCCCGCCCCCCTGAAGGTCCGTACGTGCCCTCTTGGCCGTATGTGCCCCTTTGGAAATAGGTCCCGAAGGTCCCTATTTCCAAAGATGCTTCAAAGATGAATGATTTTTTAAGGGGAAAATGTTGAAATTATGCCCCTCTAAAAATATAGTGGGCCAAATCCGGTGATTTATTTTGGTTGGGTTACCTTATGCTCCCCTGATAAAAATTACTCACTCCTGGGGTGAATCCTGGGTACACTACTGGTAAGAGCCGTGTTTCCCAAACAAAAATCCAGTTTTCACTGTGTATAGTTGGATTTTGACTGGTGCAAAGTCAATTTTTACGAACAATTGTCAACGTTTTTTTTTTGTTAGGGGGGAAGACATGTTGCCCCCCCCTTCCAGGTTTTTTGGGGGCCATGGCCTGGTTGCCCCCCCCCCCTGGATCCGCCAGTGTAAACATGTATCCCACTTGAAAGTTAATATTTTATGAAGCGAGTGGGACCTGGGGGCTGGGGACAGCAATTACCACCAAGGAGAGCCTCTGCCAGACATTTAATACAATTCATTTTCGCATTTTCCAAATTTGAATATGCAATTGCGAAACTTGTGTTATGCCGCGAAGCGGCGCGAAATTGTTCAGTTTTAAACTGAGGATAGCTGGATTTTGACTGTTGCATAGGCAAGTTTTACGATAAATTATTAACTTTCCTCGAAAAAGTGTGTGAAGGCGGGGGTAGACCCCCGCCTTCTGAGAGTGGGAGTCCGGACCCCCCCCCCCCCCCCTCCCCCGTCGGCGACGCTCCTGGCCCTATGCCAGTCTTGTAGGGCCCTTGCAAGACTTGAGAGCGACATATGCTGGTCTGGAGGATCATCGGTAGGTCTGAAAGGGCCCTCGGTCGTTCTGAAAGGGTCCTGTGCCGGTGCGAGAGCGCCCTAAGGTCGGTAAAAAGGTACCTCAGTCTCTTTGAGAGTACTATCGGTGGGCCTGAGAGGGCCCTTTCTAAGTCTGAGAGGGTCATTGCCAGACTTGGATGGCCATCCGTCCGTTTGAGAGGGCCATTGTCAGGCCTGAGAGGGCTCCGACCAGGCCTCTGGCTCAGGCGGGCCCAAATGGCTCGCCTGGTGTCCGGTATATGGCCCTCTGTCGCCTAGTAAGGGCCCTCTCAGACTGGCTTAGGGCCATCTGAGGCCTGGCAAGAGTCCTCTCAAACAGACACAGGCCCATTTCAAGCCCGACAAGGGCCATCTTTGACTAATGTAGGAACCAGTCAGGACTGGGACTGGTCCTCTCAAACCAACGTATGGTCCCTCTAAGGCTTTGTCAGGCCATCTTAAGCGGGCCGAGAACCCTCTCAGGTCCGGATAAGACCCTCGCAAACCACCCCAGGGCCCTCTCAGAACTAGCAAAGGCCCTCTCCGACAGGCGTAGGGTTTTTATCAGACCCAGCGAGGGCATATTGAGACCTGACAAGGACACTCTCAGGCCGACGTAGGGCCCAGGCACGTATCCAGTATTTCGCCCAGGGGTGGGGGGGGGGCGCCTCGAATGGGTCCCCTTCCCGAGCGTTGAAAGGGCCCAATTCCCGATCATTGCAAGGACCTAGCAGACCCTCTGACCTCCACATGGGCCCTTTGAAATTCCCAGGGGCCCTCTGGTCTGTCCAGGAGCCCTCAAGCCCTCCAGCCTTCTAAGGGGCCCTTCCGACCTGGCAAGGGACTGCGCTGGCTGCTTTGTCGCCCTGCCGACATGCTAAGGGGCCCTCCGACTTGACCTTGGGCCCCTCCGTGCTGGCTAGGGGCACATTCGGCATGTTCAGGGGCCCTTTCGGTCTGGTCAAAGGCCCTCTGACCTGCACAGGGACCCTTTCAACTTCTCAGGGGCTCTCTGGGTCTGTCCAGGGGCACTCCAGCCTGCTCAGGGACCCTTTCGACCTGGTAAGGAATTGCGCTGGCTGCTTTGTCGCCCTGCCGACATGCTCAGGGGCCCCTCCGACCTGCTCAGGGGCCCCCGACCTGCCCAGGGGCCCCTCTGTGCTGGCTAGGGGCCATTCGGCATGTTCAGGGCTCTTCTGACTCGCCCAGGGGCCCTTTTGGTCTTGTCAGGGGCCCTCTGACCTGTACAGGGGCCCTTTGAACGTGTATGGGGTCCTCTGGTCTTTCGGAGGGCCCCTGTTGGCCCTTAAGGGCCTCTGAAGTGCTCTAAACTCTCTAAATACCACTTTGCGTGGTTTCCAGACTCTTAGAGAGCCCATGATAACGCGCTTCGCGCGGTCTCGTCGGCCCTTTTCGGCGCGCTGCGCGCGCCGAAAAGGGCCCTCCTCAGATGTTTCGGGGGGGGGGGGGGGGCACGTGCCCCTGTGCCCCCCTGGATCCGCCCCTGAAACAGGAATAGTGAACTAAGTGGATTGCTGGAAACTGTATTGGGTTTTATATTTTCGACCGCAATGAGGCTAACGGTGGAAAAATATTATATGTGGTGTTTTGAGAAAACGATGGACTTAACTTTTAGACAAAAGATGCAACTTGCTGGGATCCATATTTCGAACCCCTTACGCCAGGCGATGGTGGTATGATGGTGAGCATAGCTGCCTTCCAAACAGTTGATCCGGGTTCGATTCCCGGCCGTAGCACTTCATTTTGAACCCATCGGAACAAGCGATTTCCCGACCACCAGCATCGCCCGTCTGTTCGTGAGGCCTCTATTTATCGAAGTTAAGATGGTGTTCACTCTATCGGAGATAAATATATACATCAGGAAAAGGTCGGCTCAGAAATCAACTGTAATTTAGATTCACCCTTTGCTCCAACCCCCATCGATGAGACATATTTTTCTCATTTTAGTCTCAACTATTTCGCATTGACACCCGCAATACTATGCCTGGTAATCTTGTTTACAGCCCGGCGCCTCCCTGAGTGTCCTCACTGTGCCTACGTGAGCGGGGTGGGCCTCCCATATTTACCACTGTGTTCAGCAGGTCAACCTCCGCACCCAGTCCACATTCACTTCTCCCCCTTCCCCCACAGTACTACTTCCGTAACCAGAACGTGGTGAGCGTACGCCACGTGGTGCGTCGCGCCTACGCTGTGCACGAGACCACCCCAGACAAGCTGCACGCGCGACACTACATGGACAAGTTCGAGCCAATCGGCGCCGACGCCTACCCCGTGTTCAACAAGTTCCCGACGTTCATCGTCAATCATCAGGTGAGCAACTGAGCTGCGTGTGCCGGTTATGTTTTGCGGGTGACGTGTCAATACATAGCTTGGTGTTTGTGTGGATATTTTACAAGCCAATCGCGGGCAGAGCGGTACGTGTTTGTTACCTACGTCGATTTGATGGCGATTTGATGGCGATTTGATGGCGATTTGATGGCGATTTGATGGCGATTTGATGGCGATTTGATGGCGATTTGATGGTGATTTGATGGCGATTAGATGGCGATTTGATGGCGATTTGATGGTGATACCTACGTCGATTTGATACCTATTGTCGATTTGATGTCGATTTGTAAATTTCTCGTAATGTGATGCCGCAGGCGGCAGCTCTAATTGGAATTATAATTATATTCTATATTCTAATTAATTGGAAATGTAAGGATAGGGTTGGCCAGGAACTCTTGGAAGAACGGCCTGACCTGATCCGCCCTGATCCGCCTTGACCTGACCTGACCCGCCCTGACCTGACCTGACCTGCCCTGACCCGCCTTGACCCGCCCTGACCTGCTCTGACCTGCCCTGACCTGTCCTGACCTAACTGACCTGACCTGACCTGACCTGCCCTGACCTGTCCTGACCTAACTGACCTGACTCGCCCTGACTCGCCCTGACCCGCCCTGACCCGCCCTGACCTGACCTAAATATCTCTGGAACGACTGAGCCGATTGGGTTCAAATTTGGTGTGTGGTTAGGGACCTCTCAGCCCCCACTTTCCCACAAGTCAAAGGTAGGTGCCTCTGCGCGTGCGCACGTGCGTACCTTTTTTTGTATCTCAGAAACTACTTGCCCCATCGAGTTGAAATTCCCCCATACATTTCCTTCGCGCTCGCTCGTTCATTGCCAACTACGGCGCCTTACTGGTAATATGATCATTGACAAAAATGAGATTTTTATATCCATTAGTAACGTTCCCAAAAATAGCAAGTTGCGTTTCCATTTTAGCAGGAGCCTGCTAAAAATAGCAGTTGCTAAAAATGAGAACGGATGGCCAAACCAGGATAACTAGACAAACGGGTACGGTCATATGGTAGCAGCGCATCATCGGCATATTTGGCGCTTATGAGACATGCAGTAATTCAATTATAAAATGAGTGTGAATTTTGTATTTAAAAGACGTTATATTATGAATCACTTTTGGTAAATGTATATTCTTATTCTTATGTAATTTGTTAACATATTTTTAGGCTCAAGTCAATAGTTGTTAATTGCAAATGTGGTAAATTAGGTATCAGAATCACCAAGGCAGCTTTTTTTCTTCTTAAAATGACGTCATTTTATTGAGTTTGAACATTGTAAAATTCGCCAAATTGCTTTTTAGGTAAAGCTTTTTAGGTTTGGTAAACAGTTATTGAAGAAAAACCATACGTGACCTGGGGGTCACCTGAGTTGACCTCGTAGAGGTCAATGAACAGAAATGTGACATGTGGTTTTATAGTTGGCACATATATGGTGAAAACTAGTCAAATTTAGTCATTTCTTATGGATGTATACGTGTTTTAATTTCTCCCCATTGACTTATAATGGGGAGGTCACGAAATCGACCTGACCTTAGGTCACCGGTATGACAAATTCGAGATAAATAAATTGTAGGTACTTATGACCTGATAACATCCTGTGAGTTTCAGACTGTTCGGTCAATCACTTTGGCTGTGGCACGACCGCAAACATGTTTGGAGGTGGGGTCACTTGACTTGACCTGGTGACCTGACCTGAGATGACCCGAGGTGAAGAATTGCACACCATGTGGATAATTGATACCCAAACAGCTGTGCCAATTTTGGTGGCGCCGCGGCCGTTTTTCCGCTATTCATCAAAAACATCGGGGGGAGGGCGGAAATCAGCCCCCGGCAGTGCGCATGCAAGGGAAACTTCCTTTCACATAAGACCATATTTAACATGTTTTCGTACAAGCCACAGGCAAAGTAGACCCTGGCATCAAAAGACAATGGATGTTGCTTTCGTATGGTTTGCTTACTTTTTTTCCTATCACTGCTAAATCATCGCTCAATCAAGTTTGCACTTTGCTCAATATCACTGAACTTCCCATAGCGTTAACATTGATGAAGGGAGAAAAAATAAAACTTCACGCTTTGGTGACGTCACCAAAGCATGAAGCTGCCAATGCCCTTGACTGGGGGCCGGGCCAAACCTTCTCTGACTGACATGGAAGAAGCAGTGCCTACAAGAACTGTTCTTGTAGGCTTTAGATGACAAATGATAAGCAAAATGTATCTGGACATGACCAAATTAACCAGCGACGAGATGTGGAATGCAAGGCTTCGTATCAGAGCAGTGGGAATTTGTCGTAATAAAATAACTTCGGCAGACTACGTTAAAACTAAGGGCATAAAATCACGACAGAATATTGACGTCGTGAACGTTGAAGTCTCCAAACGTCGGAAACTCATGACGATGGTCAGAATTTTACCATTCTTTTGAGTAGTCCTTTTATATTTTAATGCTACATAGATAAGTGGTTCTCAAATAGGGGGATAATTACCCCACTTGGGGTAATGGAGCCTTTGGTCGGGGTATGCCGATTGAGCAGCTAAGCGAGATATTATGATTGACTCGTTTCATGAAGGCGCACAATACATATCCATCTACACCCTGGTTATGTTTCAATGCCGCAGATAGCTGGTACCGTATTATCACAAAGAGCTTCGAAACCAATAAACATTCTGGTTGCCAAAAGGGGTAAATTGACACTGAGAACCACTTCCTTGGACCCAGAGCAGCAGCACACATGTCTACTTATATTCCTGTCCCTAGATGGCACTAGTAGTGCACGCCTGAAGTTATGCTGTACCGCATAGCTTGAAGCCGAAGACTGTGACCTGCGCAATAGAGGAGGGGATGGGGGGTAACGAGTTATTCAGGCTGTCAGAAAGGGGGTAACCGTACCCTTATGCTGAGGACCACTGTTCTAAATGAACGTTTGAAATAAAGACGAGGGATTTATCAGATCCAAAATAGGACCTACCTGAAAATTTGCTATTAAGGAACTGGCTGGATTTTTGTTAAAGGGAAATAATGACCTTTTGATTTTGTTAGCAACAATTTCTTAGGCTACCGCTATGATTTTACAATTATTGTATTTAAATTTAAGAATTAAATAAAACTATTCCCATATTGAAAGTTGTAAGTTTGGAAAAAATACAAAACAAGTACCTTGTGTACTTCATGAAGGTCATTGACAAATTCGTCCTTCCCTACCATTGTTTACATCGAGTGCGCGGCATTTTTGGAGGCTCTGTGACGTTTCCGATCAAACTGAGCGCTGCTCTGACACACGCTAGTAGCGCTAGTAGCGCTTTCGTTCTCCATGGCAACCAGGCGTTAGCCAATCAAAAGCCAGAAAGGGAATACGTTCTGGCTTTTCATTGGCTCACGCCTGGTTGCCATGGAGAACGAAAGCGCTACTCGCTACAATTCGCCACAATGGTTAAGTGCGCCGAGAAGCATGATAATGACTTTGTAAACAAATCGCCGACGCTAAATAGGTCACCGTCGATGTGCATCGATGAGCTTCCGATTTAATTGCCAGTTTTGTGTTATTGTTTGTTAGTTTTTTGGGGACAAATTATTATTTTTCATGATAATATAAAGCATAGTGTTATATACAGCCACAGACAAATTATACAATACTCCTAATATCGAAAACAAATGAATCGATTTTCAAAAATTGAGGGTCGCAACCACTAACTATGCCGCCGTTGATGTGCATCGATGAGCTTCCGATTTTATTGCCACTTTTTCCAATCGCTGTTAGTTTTGGAAGATCGCCGGGCATATAATCACAACGAGTAGAACGCACAATATATTTTCCACTCCATTGCGTAAAAAAACATACGGGAAAAGCCCGCAGTTTGATGAGGACCAAAAGTACTTGCAAGTACCGGTCGTTAAAAGTGTGGAACGCTTATCAACTTTAACTTGAAATATCTTTCGGTAGGAAAGTTTTCATGCAAAATGTGATGAATTTACAATATATTTTGGTCTCGTCTGGCGATTTCAAGTGCTAACTCCATTTTTGTGGAAAAAGGTCATTATTTCCCTTTAAAGTTCCAGCAGAAGCATATGTTTAACAAGGGGTCTCACAAATATGTGATCTTAATTCTTTAGAACTTTTGAATTGATTTTATAACTTTGAGAAATTCTTGATAACGCATTGAGAACAGACTACTGGATTGACCGTCGCCGTGATAGTCTAGTGGTTAGGACCTCGCGTTGTGGCCGCGATAACCCCGGTTCGAATCAGGGTCACGGCACTTCCGTTTTTTATTGGTGACATAATAGCTTCATGTTCGGTTCTGTGCTTACACTCGATAAAACTCACAATCACTTTATGCCCAATCAACACGCTTTGGGAAGGGGGACTTAGGGGAAAACCAGACAAGCGCAACACTGCGACAGCGAACTGTATATTCCAGCAAAATCTTAGTTCAGCCTCGGTCTAGTTCACCAATAATATTCAGAAACACTGACCAAACATACAAGGCGCAATCGATAACGATTGAGTAACGAAGTGAAAACAATGTTGAGTGGTGTTTTCATTTATAAAGTTAACCTGCTGTGAAAATACAGTTAATTGATTGATTGATTGATTGATTGATTGATTGAATGGTTGATTGAATAGTTGATCGATTGATTGATTGATTGACTGATTCAATCATTCATTCTTTGAATCATCCATTCATTCATCAATTCATTCATCCATTCATTCATCAATTCATTCATCAATTCATTCATCAATTCATTCATCAATTCAATAATGCATCCATTCATGTATTCATTCATTCAGCCAATCATTCAACCAGTTATTCATCCGCTCATTCATTTCTCTAGGTAGAACAAAATGCAGAACAGAACTATAACTGCACATAAGATAATTACACAGGAAATGTCAGGAGAGCACTAGGCAGCTGATGGTACTGCAAAGGAAAAACAATATCAAAGAGGACAACAAACTGTGCAAGACGCGCAGAGCAAATGTTGTATCAACACATTCGACGTAATAACCGAGCATTAGCCAAGTATGTTTATACCGGCGACGCCATGCCCCGTCCGCCAGCTGGTGAGCCAGATAGCGTCGCGCACAGTGCATTAGAGAAACTTTCACCGCAGGCAGTCGCGAGCTGAACCACCTCGGCCTGAAATATGAAAGTAACGCCCACGACAGCCTCCAGGTTCGAATCCGGGTCACGGTCACGGTACTATTTTGGTGGGGTGGTTTTCATTGGCTGATTCCTGAGTGCGACGGCTACCGAATAACTTTCACTCCGGTTTAATGTCCCAAAAACTCACTAATTGCATCTCGTATAAACAAAATAGATGCACAGAACGCCAGCTGTTATGCACACAAAATCACGCATCACAAATAATTCCTGAAAATTCCTTCGCCCGGACGAAAATGTATCACCTTGTCGCGGCACCTGCTTATCGGAAGTCAACGCCGCAAAATACGCCATCAGCAAGTAACAACTTTCACCAAAATCGGAAATAAAACATGGCAGAGAAACACGCGACTTAAAGAAAAGATATCACCAGCGTTGCAGGTTCCCCAGGCGATAACATGCAGGCGATGGTGGTATAATGGTGAGCATAGCTGCCTTCCAAGCAGTTGATCCGGGTTCGATTCCCGGCCATCGCACGATGCATTTTTACTGATCCCATCAAAGTCATTCGTTGACTAAAACCATTATCAGCATGACTGGATCGCTTTCAACTAGTTATCAACGCACCCAAAGCTATGATAATACAAACCTTCGGACGGACAGAGCAGAGCAGAGCAGGGTGAAACAGGACGGCTCAGGTCAAAAGAGGGCGGGAAAGGTCCCGACAAAGGAAATTCAAGATAATTGTAGCAAGCACAAATAGCAGCCGTTTTGTCAGCGGGCCCCTGTGATCTATCCAACAACTGGAATTATATATCCTCGTGCATCGTATACAAACAGAAAACACAAAAACCGTCCCATATTCCAGATCAAGTCCAAGCATCCCTTTTCAGACTGAAATTGAGCGGTACCGGCTCCGTCCAGCGCCGTGATAGTCTAGTGGTTAGGACCTCGCGTTGTGGCCGCGATAACCCCGGTTTGAATCCGGGTCACAGCATCCTACTTTTACTCCCACACCTCCCGCACCGTACCTTTGAGGTAGCCCAGCTTGTCGGCCCACTGCCTCTGCTTGGAGCGGTTGTCCTCCATTTCCCTGGCCAGCTGGACGGCAGCACCACGCTCCTCCAGGAAGGTCTGATGTTCCCGCCCGATCCTCTCCCTCTCCTCCGTCTGAGGGGTCAGGGCGGGTCAGGTCAGGGCGGGTCAGGTCAGGGCGGGTCGGGTCAGGGCGGGTCAGGTCAGGGCGGGTCAGGTCAGGGCGGGTCAGGTCAGGGCGGGTCAGCTCAGGGCGGGTCAGGTCAGGGCGGGTCAGGTCAGGGCGGGTCAGGTCAGGGCGGGTCAGGCCAGGGCGGATCAGGTCAGGGCGGGTCAGGTCAGGGCGGGTCAGGTCAGGGCGGGTCGGGTCAGGGCGGGTCGGGTCAGGTCAGGGCGGGTCAGGTCAGGGCGGGTCGGGTCAGGGCGGGTCAGGTCAGGGCGGGTCAGGTCAGGGCGGGTCAGGTCAGGGCGGGTCGGGTCAGGGCGGGTCAGGTCAGGGCGGGTCAGGTCAGGGCGGGTCAGGTCAGGGCGGGTCAGGTCAGGGCGGGTCAGGTCAGGGCGGATCAGGTCAGGGCGGGTCAGGTCAGGGCGGGTCAGGTCAGGGCGGGTCAGGTTAGGGCGGGTCAGGTCAGGGCGGGTCAGGTCAGGGCGGGTCAGGTCAGGGCGGGTCAGGTCAGGGCGGGTCAGGTCAGGGCGGGTCAGGTCAGGGCGGATCAGGTCAGGGCGGGTCAGGTCAGGGCGGGTCAGGTCAGGGCGGGTCGGGTCAGGGCGGGTCGGGTCAGGGCGGGTCAGGTCAGGGCGGGTCAGGTCAGGGCGGGTCAGGTCAGGGCGGGTCAGGTCAGGGCGGGTCGGGTCAGGGCGGGTCAGGTCAGGGCGGGTCAGGCAGTGTCACATGATTGCACAATTTGGGTGGAAAACGACATCCTGTGGGCAATATTTGTCCACTCTTTTTCCCCAGTTTTCCACTCCCTAAATCAATATGCATTGGTAACGACACGGATATTACTCATGCTAATATTAACCTGTGGATGACAAACAACAGGTTAGGAAGGTATTGCCATTTGTAAGAGCTGATTCTGATGGGTGAGCTCTTTTTAGGCTGAATTTTCCACTCCTTTTGGTTATTTTTAGGCCCAATTTTCCAGTCCGCTCCCAGGCTTCAAAGAAATTCTAGGACCCTGGGGTCAGGTCGGGTCAGGTCGGGTCAGGTCGGGTCAGGTCAGGTCAGGTCGGATCAGGTCAGGTCGGATCAGGTCAGGTCAGTCAGGTCAGTCAGGTCAGTCAGGTCAGTCAGGTCAGTCAGGTCAGTCAGGTCAGTCAGGTCAGTCAGGTCAGTCAGGTCAGTCAGGTCAGTCAGGTCAGTCAGGTCAGTCAGGTCAGTCAGGTCAGTCAGGTCAGTCAGGTCAGTCAGGTCAGTCAGGTCAGTCAGGTCAGTCAGGTCAGTCAGGTCAGTCAGGTCAGTCAGGTCAGTCAGGTCAGTCAGGTCAGTCAGGTCAGTCAGGTCAGTCAGGCCAGTCAGGCCAGTCAGGTCAGTCAGGTCAGTCAGGTCAGTCAGGTCAGTCAGGTCAGTCAGGTCAGTCAGGTCAGTCAGGTCAGTCAGGTCAGTCAGGTCAGTCAGGTCAGGTCATGGCGGGTCATGGCGGGTCATGGCGGGTCATGGCGGGTCATGGCGGGTCATGGCGGGTCATGGCGGGTCATGGCGGGTCATGGCGGGTCATGGCGGGTCATGGCGGGTCATGGCGGGTCATGGCGGGTCATGGCGGGTCATGGCGGGTCGTGGCGGGTCATGGCGGGTCAGGTCAGGTCAGGTCAGGTCAGTTAGGTCAGGTCAGGTCAGGTCAGGTCAGGTCAGGTCATGGCGGGTCATGGCGGGTCATGGCGGGTCATGGCGGGTCAGGGCGGGTCAGGGCGGGTCAGGGCAGGACAGGTCAGGTTAGGTCCAGGTCAGGTCAGGTCAGGTCAAGGCGGATCATGGCGGATCAGGTCAGTTCCGGTCAGGTCAAGGCGGATCAGGGCGGATCAGGTCAGTTCCGGTCAGGTCAGGCCGTTCTTCCAAGAGTTCCTGGCCGAACCCTATCCTTACATTTCCGATTAGAGCTGCCGCCTGCTGCATCACATTACGGTAAATTTACAAATGCAAATCGACAATCGGTATCAAATCGACGTAGGTATCACCATCAAATCGCCATCAAATCGCCATCAAATCGACGTAGGTAACAAACACGTACCGCTCTGCTCGCGATTGGCTTGTAAAATATTCACACAAACACCAAGCTATGTATTGACACGTCACCCGCAAAACATAACCGGCACACGCAGCTCAGTTGCTCACCTGATGATTGACGATGAACGTCGGGAACTTGTTGAACACGGGGTAGGCGTCGGCGCCGATCGGCTCGAACTTGTCCATGTAGTGTCGCGCGTGCAGCTTGTCTGGGGTGGTCTCGTGCACAGCGTAGGCGCGACGCACCACGTGGCGTACGCTCACCACGTTCTGGTTACGGAAGTAGTACTGTGGGGGAGGGGGGACGGGAGGGGGAGAAGTGAGTGTGGACTGGGTGCGGAGGTTGACCTGCTGAGCACAGTGGTCAATATGGGAGGCCCACCCCGCTCACGTAGGCTCAGTGAGGACACTCAGGGAGGCGCCGGGTTGTAAACAAGATTACGAGGCATAGTATTGCGGGTGTCAATGCGAAATAGCTGAGACTAAAATGAGAAAAATATGTCTGTCATCGATGGGGTTGGAGCAAAGGGTGAATCTAAATTACAGTTGATTTCTGGGCCGATCTTCTCCTGATGTGTATATTTATCTCCGATAGAGTGAACACCATCTTAACTTCGATAAAGAGAAGTATCACGAACAGACGGGCGATGCTGGTGGTCGGGAAATCGCTTGTTCCGATGGGTTCAAAACGAAGTGCGATGGCCGGGAATCGAACCCGGATCAACTGCTTGGAAGGCAGCTATGCTCACCATTATACCACCATCGCCCAGCGTCGGGGGTTCGAAATATGGATTCCAGCAAGTTGCAACTTTTGTCTAATATCGTGTTCTCGAAACACCCCCCCCCCCCCCCATATAAGATTGTTCACCTTTTTTAGCCTCATTGCGGTCGAAAATATAAAACCCAATACAGTTTCCAGCAATCTACTTAGCATCACTATTCCTGTTTCCAAGACAGCTGGTGCCATGTCCCGAGATCGACATCAGTAACATTGATCAAACCTGCACAGGCCAACAAGTTCTGCGGTACAAATTTGAATCATCCACTGGTCTGAGTCAAGGTCATACGGTTCGGTCAGATATTGCTCAAAGGAATTGAAAGGGGACAAAATGATTCAACGAACACCACTACTAGCTTGTCTACCGAACTTGGCCTTGTTTGCGGGCTTTTCCACGGTAAATGTTTGTATCAAGGGTTCCCTTTTCTCCTTGAAAGTGTGTAGCGTGGTTTATTGTGATTCTTCAAATGAAATCAGCTTGATGTGCCGTCAGGACACCGATAAAAGGAGAATATCCTGATCGACATCAATCACCAACGAACGAAAACATAGATGCCGTGACCCGGATTCGAACCGGGGTTACCGCGGCCACAACGCGGGGTCCTAACCACTAGACTATCACGGCGTTGGATAACGGCGGTAACGCCCGATTGCAGGCTGAGAGGGGATTGGGTGGGATTGAATGGGAAGCTGGCCAGGGCAAGACGGGACAGGACAGGACAGCGCAGGACGGAATAAGACAAGAGAAGTCATGGCAGCAGCAACAAGTCATGGTTTCCGAGTTCGACAGCAGCAACATTGCTTTAAAGGGAATGTTTCACCTTTCTGAAAGTTGTCAAATATAAGCTGGTCGTTGTCGAAAATATGAATTAAGTGCTGTTGAAAACGATGGTGATATTTTTTCTCTTGAAAAGTCACTTAACTTGATACAAATTAAGTGTTCTCATTTGGGATGATGACATCATGATTGAGCTATAGACCGCCGCTGATTGGCTGACAAAATGGGATTGGCTGGCAAAGTGGCTGTCAGCCAATCAGCGACGGGACTAGCATAGACCCCATTTTGCAAACTATCAACTAAATTGCTTAAAAACGGCTAACTTTTGGGGAAAATGACCTTAGTATTTTCGACATTTCAATAACGGCCAAAGATAATGGCTATCTCAGTTCAAAACCAAGACAAAGGTGAAACATTCCCTTTAAACCTGCACAGGCGAACAAGTTCTGCGGGAAAAGTTTTAAACATCCACTGCTCTGAGTCAAGGTCATACGGTTTAGTCAGATATTGTTCAAAGGAAATTGAAAGGGGACAAAATGCTACCTTGAACACCACTACTAGCTTGTCTACCGAACTTGGCCTTGTTTGCGGGCTTTTCCACGTTAAGTGTTTGCATCAAGGATTTTTTTTTCTCCTTGAAAGTGTGTAGCGTGGTTTATTGTGGTTCTACTTATGAAATCAGCTTGATGTGCCGTCAGGACACCGATAAAAGGAGAATATCCTGATCGACATCCATCACCAACGAACGAAAACATACATGCCGTGACCCGGATTCGAACCGGGGTTACCGCGGCCACAACGCGGGGTCCTAACCACTAGACTATCACGGCGTTGGGTAACGGCGGAAACGCCCGATTGGAGTATGAGAGAGGATTGGGTGGGATTGAATGGGAAGCTGGCCAGGGCAAGACGGGACAGGGCAGGACAGGATAGATCAGGACAGAATAAGACAAGAAAAGGCATGGCAGCAGCAACAAGTCATGGTGTCCGAGTTCGAGAGCAGTAGCTTAAAGGAAATAGTTCACCTTGGATCATTTTTTCCAAACACGATTTTATTATATTTTGAAATACAATTTATTTTTATATTGCCAAAAATGGCCATACATCGCGCCGATTCAGACCAGAAGGTCGTAAATTATTAATGTTATCAAAACTATATACATACTCTCTGAGTCAGAGTCCTGACGTCACGCGAATGAAAAAGATGGCTCAGCCAATCAGATTCGAAAGTAGTCGCGTAAGGATAGACTCGCATTAGAGAAGTGCCAACCCGGCGGCTGCCGGCGGTTCGCTTGCTAGCACCAGCTGCAAACTGATTGGCTAATTGTATAGCCTCTGCCCAGGCCATCGTCAGCACCGCATTCTTTCGTCAGCACCGCATTCCTTCGAGAGAAAACAATCCAATATATTCGGCTGGAGTTTTTCCAGTCAAGAAAACTTGCAGATAGGGGTTTCCCAACACGGGCTACAAAACTGCTATCTCAGTTTAAAACCCCATGTTGAAGGTGAACTATTCCCTTTACAATGAACAATAATATCCTTCAGATAAATATAAAAAACAATCAGGCAGAATAGCCATAAACTGGAAAACATGTCCAGAATCTGTTATAAAAGGGTAGCAATAAGGTTAACAACTTATGAGCACTTGCAGTTTGCACTCATCATTTCAGAGTTGCAAAAGAGATACAGCAGACATAGAACGTTATATATTTTACAAATTGGACTATTCTCGGACTCCTGGACTCTTCGGACACCTTTCGGTCAACATTGTCAACATGGATGGGACATGATTTTGAAAATTTCCGAATCTTACACCACTAATGCTGGTGGTCAGGAAATCGCTTGTTCCGATGGGTTAAAACTAAGTGCGATGGCCGGGAATCGAACCCGGATCAACTGCTTGGAAGGCAGCTATGCTGACCATTATACCACAATCGCCCAGCATAGACGGCTCGAAATATCGATCACAGCAAGTTGCAACTTTTGTCTAAAAGTTAAGTCCATCGTTTTCTCCAAACTCACCCCATATAAGTTTTTCACCTTTAGCCTCATTGCGGTCGAAAATATAACACCCAATACAGTTTCCAGCAATCCACTTAGCATCACTATTCTTGTTTACTAGACAGCTGGTGCCATTTCCCGAGCTCGACAGCAGTAACATTGATCAAACCTGCACAGGCCAACAAGTTATGCGGTACATTTTTTAAACATCCACTGGTCTGAGTCAATGTCATACGGTTTAGTCAGATATTGTTCAAAGGAAATTGAAAGGGGACAAAATGCTACCTTGAACACCACTACTAGCTTGTCTACCGAACTTGGCCTTATTTGCGTTTTTTTTCCACGGTAAATGTTTGCATCAAGGATTATTTTTTCTCCTTGGAAGTGTGGAGCGTGTGTATTGTGGTTCTTCAAATGAAATCAGCTTGATTTGCTGTCAGGACACCGATGAAAGGAGAATATCCTGATCCATCCATCACCAACGAACGAAAACACAGATGCCGTGACCCGGATTCGAACCGGGGTTACCGCGGCCACAACGCGGGGTCCTAACCACTAGACTATCACGGCGTTGGGTAACGGCGGTAACGCCCGATTGGAGTATGATAGGGGATTGGGTGGGATTGAATGGGAAGCTGGCCAGGGCAAGACGGGACAGGGCAGGACAGGATAGATCAGGACAGAATAAGACAAGAGAAGTCATGGCAGCAGCAACAAGTCATGGTGTCCGAGTTCGAGAGCAGTAGCTTAAAGGAAATAGTTCACCTTGGAACATTTTTTCCAAACACGATTTGATTATATTTTGAAATACAATTGATTTTTATATTGCCAAAAATGGCCATACATCGCGCCGATTCAGAACAGAAGGTCCTAAATTATTAATGTTATCAAAACAATATACATACTCTCTGAGTCAGAGTCCTGACGTCACGCGAATGAAAAAGATGGCTCAGCCAATCAGATTCGAAAGTAGTCGCATAAGGATAGACTCGCATTAGAGAAGTGCCAACCCGGCGGCTGCCGGCGGTTCGCTTGCTAGCACCATCTGCAAACTGATTGGCTGATTGTATAGCCTCTGCACAGGCCATCGTCAGCACCGCATTCTTTCGTCAGCACCGCATTCCTTCGAGAGAAAAAAAAAATCCAATATATTCGGCTGGAGTTTTTCCAGTCAAGAAAACTTGCAGATAGGAGTTTCCCAACACGGGCTACAAAACTGCTATCTCAGTTTAAAACCCCATGTTGAAGGTGAACTATTCCCTTTAAAATGAACAATAATATCCTTCAGATAAATTTTAAAAAACAATCAGGCAGAATAGCCATAGACTGGAAAACATTTCCAGAATCTGTTATAAAAGGGTAGCAACAAGGTTAACAACTTATGAGCACTTGCAGTTTGCACTCATCATTTCAGAGTTGCAGAAGAGATACAGCAGGCATAGAACATTATATATTTTACAAATTGGACTATTCTCGGACTCCTGGACTCTTCGGACACCTTTCGGTCAACATTGTCAACATGGATCGGACATGATTTTGAAAATTTCCGAATCTTACACCACTAATGCTGGTGGTCAGGAAATCGCTTGTTCCGATGGGTTAAAACTAAGTGCGATGGCCGGGAATCGAACCCGGATCAACTGCTTGGAAGGCAGCTATGCTGACCATTATACCACCATCGCCCAGTATAGACGGCTCGAAATATCGATCACAGCAAGTTGCAACTTTTGTCTAAAAGTTAAGTCCATCGTTTTCTCCAAACTCACCCCATATAAGTTTTTCACCTTTAGCCTCATTGCGGTCGAAAATATAACACCCAATACAGTTTCCAGCAATCCACTTAGCATCACTATTCTTGTTTACTAGACAGCTGGTGCCATTTCCCGAGCTCGACAGCAGTAACATTGATCAAACCTGCACAGGCCAACAAGTTATGCGGTACATTTTTTAAACATCCACTGGTCTGAGTCAATGTCATACGGTTTAGTCAGATATTGTTCAAAGGAAATTGAAAGGGGACAAAATGCTACCTTGAACACCACTACTAGCTTGTCTACCGAACTTGGCCTTATTTGCGTTTTTTTTTCCACGGTAAATGTTTGCATCAAGGATTATTTTTTCTCCTTGGAAGTGTGGAGCGTGTGTATTGTGGTTCTTCAAATGAAATCAGCTTGATTTGCTGTCAGGACACCGATGAAAGGAGAATATCCTGATCCATCCATCACCAACGAACGAAAACACAGATGCCGTGACCCGGATTCGAACCGGGGTTACCGCGGCCACAACGCGGGGTCCTAACCACTAGACTATCACGGCGTTGTGTAACGGCGGTAACGCCCGATTGGAGTATGATAGGGGATTGGGTGGGATTGAATGGGAAGCTGGCCAGGGCAAGACGGGACAGGGCAGGACAGGATAGATCAGGACAGAATAAGACAAGAGAAGTCATGGCAGCAGCAACAAGTCATGGTGTCCGAGTTCGAGAGCAGTAGCTTAAAGGAAATAGTTCACCTTGGAACATTTTTTCCAAACACGATTTGATTATATTTTGAAATACAATTGATTTTTATATTGCCAAAAATGGCCATACATCGCGCCGATTCAGAACAGAAGGTCCTAAATTATTAATGTTATCAAAACAATATACACACTCTCTGAGTCAGAGTCCTGACGTCACGCGAATGAAAAAGATGGCTCAGCCAATCAGATTCGAAAGTAGTCGCGTAAGGATAAACTCGCATTAGAGAAGTGCCAACCCGGCGGCTGCCGGCGGTTCGCTTGCTAGCACCATCTGCAAACTGATTGGCTGATTGTATAGCCTCTGCACAGGCCATCGTCAGCACCGCATTCTTTCGTCAGCACCGCATTCCTTCGAGAGAAAAAAATCAAATATATTCGGCTGGAGTTTTTCCAGTCAAGAAAACTTGCAGATAGGGGTTTCCCAACACGGGCTACAAAACTGCTATCTCAGTTTAAAACCCCATGTTGAAGGTGAACTATTCCCTTTAAAATGAACAATAATATCCTTCAGATAAATATAAAAAACAATCAGGCAGAATAGCCATAGAATGGAAAACATTTCCAGAATCTGTTATAAAAGGGTAGCAATAAGGTTAACAACTTATGAGCACTTGCAGTTTGCACTCATCATTTCAGAGTTGCAGAAGAGATACAGCAGACATAGAACATTATATATTTTACAAATTGGACTATTCTCGGCCTCCTGAACTCTTCGGACACCTTTCGGTCAACATTGTCAACATGGATCGGACATGATTTTGAAAATTTCCGAATCTTACACCACTAATGCTGGTGGTCAGGAAATCGCTTGTTCCGATGGGTTAAAACGAAGTGCGATGGCCGGGAATCGAACCCGGATCAACTGCTTGGAAGGCAGCTATGCTGACCATTATACCACCATCGCCCAGTATATATGGCTCGAAATATCGATCACAGCAAGTTGCAACTTTTGTCTAAAAGTTAAGTCCATCGTTTTCTCCAAACTCACCCCATATAAGTTTTTTTCACCTTTAGCCTCATTGCGGTCGAAAATATAACACCCAATACAGTTTCCAGCAATCCACTTAGCATCACTATTCTTGTTTACTAGACAGCTGGTGCCATTTCCCGAGCTCGACAGCAGTAACATTGATCAAACCTGCACAGGCCAACAAGTTATGCGGTACATTTTTTAAACATCCACTGGTCTGAGTCAATGTCATACGGTTTAGTCAGATATTGTTCAAAGGAAATTGAAAGGGGACAAAATGCTACCTTGAGCGCCACTACTAGCTTGTCTACCGAACTTGGCCTTATTTGCGTTTTTTTCCACGGTAAATGTTTGCATCAAGGATTATTTTTTCTCCTTGAAAGTGTGGAGCGTGTGTATTGTGGTTCTTCAAACGAAATCAGCTTGGTTTGCTGTCAGGACACCGATGAAAGGAGAATAAACAACCCGGAGAGATTCTGAATCCATCCATCACCAACGAACGAAAACACAGATGCCGTGACCCGGATTCGAACCGGGGTTACCGCGGCCACAACGCGGGGTCCTAACCACTAGACTATCACGGCGTTGGGTAACGGCGGTAACGCCCGATTGGAGTATGATAGGGGATTGGGTGGGATTGAATGGGAAGCTGGCCAGGGCAAGACGGGACAGGGCAGGACAGGATAGATCAGGACAGAATAAGACAAGAGAAGTCATGGCAGCAGCAACAAGTCATGGTGTCCGAGTTCGAGAGCAGTAGCTTAAAGGAAATAGTTCACCTTGGAACATTTTTTCCAAACACGATTTGATTATATTTTGAAATACAATTGATTTTTATATTGCCAAAAATGGCCATACATCGCGCCGATTCAGAACAGAAGGTCCTAAATTATTAATGTTATCAAAACAATATACATACTCTCTGAGTCAGAGTCCTGACGTCACGCGAATGAAAAAGATGGCTCAGTCAGCCTCAGCCAATCAGATTCGAAAGTAGTCGCGTAAGGATAGACTCGCATTAGAGAAGTGCCAACCGGCTGCCGGCGGTTCGCTTGCTAGCACCATCTGCAAACTGATTGGCTGATTGTATAGCCTCTGCACAGGCCATCGTCAGCACCGCATTCTTTCGTCAGCACCGCATTCCTTCGAGAGAAAAAAATCAAATATATTCGGCTGGAGTTTTTCCAGTCAAGAAAACTTGCAGATAGGGGTTTCCCAACACGGGCTACAAAACTGCAATCTCAGTTTAAAACCCCATGTTGAAGGTGAACTATTCCCTTTAAAATGAACAATAATATCCTTCAGCTAAATATAAAAAACAATCAGGCAGAATAGCCATAGAATGGAAAACATTTCCAGAATCTGTTATAAAAGGGTAGCAATAAGGTTAACAACTTATGAGCACTTGCAGTTTGCACTCATCATTTCAGAGTTGCAGAAGAGATACAGCAGACATAGAACATTATATATTTTACAAATTGGACTATTCTCGGCCTCCTGAACTCTTCGGACACCTTTCGGTCAACATTGTCAACATGGATCGGACATGATTTTGAAAATTTCCGAATCTTACACCACTAATGCTGGTGGTCAGGAAATCGCTTGTTCCGATGGGTTAAAACGAAGTGCGATGGCCGGGAATCGAACCCGGATCAACTGCTTGGAAGGCAGCTATGCTGACCATTATACCACCATCGCCCAGTATAGACGGCTCGAAATATCGATCACAGCAAGTTGCAACTTTTGTCTGAAAGACTATCCTAAAAGACTATCCTATATTAAGTCCATCGTTTTCTCCAAACTCACCCCATATAAGTTTTTCACCTTTAGCCTCATTGCGGTCGAAAATATAACACCCAATACAGTTTCCAGCAATCCACTTAGCATCACTATTCTTGTTTACTAGACAGCTGGTGCCATTTCCCGAGCTCGACAGCAGTAACATTGATCAAACCTGCACAGGCCAACAAGTTATGCGGTACATTTTTTAAACATCCACTGGTCTGAGTCAATGTCATACGGTTTAGTCAGATATTGTTCAAAGGAAATTGAAAGGGGACAAAATGCTACCTTGAACACCACTACTAGCTTGTCTACCGAACTTGGCCTTATTTGCGTTTTTTTTTCCACGGTAAATGTTTGCATCAAGGATTATTTTTCCTCCTTGGAAGTGTGGAGCGTGTGTGTTGTGGTTCTTCAAATGAAATAAGCTTGATTTGCTGTCAGGACACCGATGAAAGGAGAATATCCTGATCCATCCATCACCAACGAACGAAAACACAGATGCCGTGACCCGGATTCGAACCGGGGTTACCGCGGCCACAACGCGGGGTCCTAACCACTAGACTATCACGGCGTTGTGTAACGGCGGTAACGCCCGATTGGAGTATGATAGGGGATTGGGTGGGATTGAATGGGAAGCTGGCCAGGGCAAGACGGGACAGGGCAGGACAGGATAGATCAGGACAGAATAAGACAAGAGAAGTCATGGCAGCAGCAACAAGTCATGGTGTCCGAGTTCGAGAGCAGTAGCTTAAAGGAAATAGTTCACCTTGGAACATTTTTTCCAAACACGATTTGATTATATTTTGAAATACAATTGATTTTTATATTGCCAAAAATGGCCATACATCGCGCCGATTCAGAACAGAAGGTCCTAAATTATTAATGTTATCAAAACAATATACATACTCTCTGAGTCAGAGTCCTGACGTCACGCGAATGAAAAAGATGGCTCAGCCAATCAGATTCGAAAGTAGTCGCATAAGGATAGACTCGCATTAGAGAAGTGCCAACCCGGCGGCTGCCGGCGGTTCGCTTGCTAGCACCATCTGCAAACTGATTGGCTGATTGTATAGCCTCTGCACAGGCCATCGTCAGCACCGCATTCTTTCGTCAGCACCGCATTCCTTCGAGAGAAAAAAAAATCCAATATATTCGGCTGGAGTTTTTCCAGTCAAGAAAACTTGCAGATAGGAGTTTCCCAACACGGGCTACAAAACTGCTATCTCAGTTTAAAACCCCATGTTGAAGGTGAACTATTCCCTTTAAAATGAACAATAATATCCTTCAGATAAATTTAAAAAAACAATCAGGCAGAATAGCCATAGACTGGAAAACATTTCCAGAATCTGTTATAAAAGGGTAGCAATAAGGTTAACAACTTATGAGCACTTGCAGTTTGCACTCATCATTTCAGAGTTGCAGAAGAGATACAGCAGACATAGAACATTATATATTTTACAAATTGGACTATTATCGGACTCCTGGACTCTTCGGACACCTTTCGGTCAACATTGTCAACATGGATCGGACATGATTTTGAAAATTTCCGAATCTTACACCACTAATGCTGGTGGTCAGGAAATCGCTTGTTCCGATGGGTTAAAACTAAGTGCGATGGCCGGGAATCGAACCCGGATCAACTGCTTGGAAGGCAGCTATGCTGACCATTATACCACCATCGCCCAGTATAGACGGCTCGAAATATCGATCACAGCAAGTTGCAACTTTTGTCTAAAAGTTAAGTCCATCGTTTTCTCCAAACTCACCCCATATAAGTTTTTCACCTTTAGCCTCATTGCGGTCGAAAATATAACACCCAATACAGTTTCCAGCAATCCACTTAGCATCACTATTCTTGTTTACTAGACAGCTGGTGCCATTTCCCGAGCTCGACAGCAGTAACATTGATCAAACCTGCACAGGCCAACAAGTTATGCGGTACATTTTTTAAACATCCACTGGTCTGAGTCAATGTCATACGGTTTAGTCAGATATTGTTCAAAGGAAATTGAAAGGGGACAAAATGCTACCTTGAACACCACTACTAGCTTGTCTACCGAACTTGGCCTTATTTGCGTTTTTTTTTTCCACGGTAAATGTTTGCATCAAGGATTATTTTTTCTCCTTGGAAGTGTGGAGCGTGTGTATTGTGGTTCTTCAAATGAAATCAGCTTGATTTGCTGCCAGGACACCGATGAAAGGAGAATATCCTGATCCATCCATCACCAACGAACGAAAACACAGATGCCGTGACCCGGATTCGAACCGGGGTTACCGCGGCCACAACGCGGGGTCCTAACCACTAGACTATCACGGCGTTGTGTAACGGCGGTAACGCCCGATTGGAGTATGATAGGGGATTGGGTGGGATTGAATGGGAAGCTGGCCAGGGCAAGACGGGACAGGGCAGGACAGGATAGATCAGGACAGAATAAGACAAGAGAAGTCATGGCAGCAGCAACAAGTCATGGTGTCCGAGTTCGAGAGCAGTAGCTTAAAGGAAATAGTTCACCTTGGAACATTTTTTCCAAACACGATTTGATTATATTTTGAAATACAATTGATTTTTATATTGCCAAAAATGGCCATACATCGCGCCGATTCAGAACAGAAGGTCCTAAATTATTAATGTTATCAAAACAATATACACACTCTCTGAGTCAGAGTCCTGACGTCACGCGAATGAAAAAGATGGCTCAGCCAATCAGATTCGAAAGTAGTCGCGTAAGGATAAACTCGCATTAGAGAAGTGCCAACCCGGCGGCTGCCGGCGGTTCGCTTGCTAGCACCATCTGCAAACTGATTGGCTGATTGTATAGCCTCTGCACAGGCCATCGTCAGCACCGCATTCTTTCGTCAGCACCGCATTCCTTCGAGAGAAAAAAATCAAATATATTCGGCTGGAGTTTTTCCAGTCAAGAAAACTTGCAGATAGGGGTTTCCCAACACGGGCTACAAAACTGCTATCTCAGTTTAAAACCCCATGTTGAAGGTGAACTATTCCCTTTAAAATGAACAATAATATCCTTCAGATAAATATAAAAAACAATCAGGCAGAATAGCCATAGAATGGAAAACATTTCCAGAATCTGTTATAAAAGGGTAGCAATAAGGTTAACAACTTATGAGCACTTGCAGTTTGCATTCATCATTTCAGAGTTGCAGAAGAGATACAGCAGACATAGAACATTATATATTTTACAAATTGGACTATTCTCGGCCTCCTGAACTCTTCGGACACCTTTCGGTCAACATTGTCAACATGGATCGGACATGATTTTGAAAATTTCCGAATCTTACACCACTAATGCTGGTGGTCAGGAAATCGCTTGTTCCGATGGGTTAAAACGAAGTGCGATGGCCGGGAATCGAACCCGGATCAACTGCTTGGAAGGCAGCTATGCTGACCATTATACCACCATCGCCCAGTATATATGGCTCGAAATATCGATCACAGCAAGTTGCAACTTTTGTCTAAAAGTTAAATCCATCGTTTTCTCCAAACTCACCCCATATAAGTTTTTTCACCTTTAGCCTCATTGCGGTCGAAAATATAACACCCCATACAGTTTCCAGCAATCCACTTAGCATCACTATTCTTGTTTACTAGACAGCTGGTGCCATTTCCCGAGCTCGACAGCAGTAACATTGATCAAACCTGCACAGGCCAACAAGTTATGCGGTACATTTTTTAAACATCCACTGGTCTGAGTCAATGTCATACGGTTTAGTCAGATATTGTTCAAAGGAAATTGAAAGGGGACAAAATGCTACCTTGAGCGCCACTACTAGCTTGTCTACCGAACTTGGCCTTATTTGCGTTTTTTTCCACGGTAAATGTTTGCATCAAGGATTATTTTTTCTCCTTGAAAGTGTGGAGCGTGTGTATTGTGGTTCTTCAAACGAAATCAGCTTGGTTTGCTGTCAGGACACCGATGAAAGGAGAATAAACAACCCGGAGAGATTGTGAATCCATCCATCACCAACGAACGAAAACACAGATGCCGTGACCCGGATTCGAACCGGGGTTACCGCGGCCACAACGCGGGGTCCTAACCACCAGACTATCACGGCGTTGGGTAACGGCGGTAACGCCCGATTGGAGTATGATAGGGGATTGGGTGGGATTGAATGGGAAGCTGGCCAGGGCAAGACGGGACAGGGCAGGACAGGATAGATCAGGACAGAATAAGACAAGAGAAGTCATGGCAGCAGCAACAAGTCATGGTGTCCGAGTTCGAGAGCAGTAGCTTAAAGGAAATAGTTCACCTTGGAACATTTTTTCCAAACACGATTTGATTATATTTTGAAATACAATTGATTTTTATATTGCCAAAAATGGCCATACATCGCGCCGATTCAGAACAGAAGGTCCTAAATTATTAATGTTATCAAAACAATATACATACTCTCTGAGTCAGAGTCCTGACGTCACGCGAATGAAAAAGATGGCTCAGTCAGCCTCAGCCAATCAGATTCGAAAGTAGTCGCGTAAGGATAGACTCGCATTAGAGAAGTGCCAACCGGCTGCCGGCGGTTCGCTTGCTAGCACCATCTGCAAACTGATTGGCTGATTGTATAGCCTCTGCACAGGCCATCGTCAGCACCGCATTCTTTCGTCAGCACCGCATTCCTTCGAGAGAAAAAAATCAAATATATTCGGCTGGAGTTTTTCCAGTCAAGAAAACTTGCAGATAGGGGTTTCCCAACACGGGCTACAAAACTGCTATCTCAGTTTAAAACCCCATGTTGAAGGTGAACTATTCCCTTTAAAATCAACAATAATATCCTTCAGCTAAATATAAAAAACAATCAGGCAGAATAGCCATAGAATGGAAAACATTTCCAGAATCTGTTATAAAAGGGTAGCAATAAGGTTAACAACTTATGAGCACTTGCAGTTTGCACTCATCATTTCAGAGTTGCAGAAGAGATACAGCAGACATAGAACATTATATATTTTACAAATTGGACTATTCTCGGCCTCCTGAACTCTTCGGACACCTTTCGGTCAACATTGTCAACATGGATCGGACATGATTTTGAAAATTTCCGAATCTTACACCACTAATGCTGGTGGTCAGGAAATCGCTTGTTCCGATGGGTTAAAACTAAGTGCGATGGCCGGGAATCGAACCCGGATCAACTGCTTGGAAGGCAGCTATGCTCACCATTATACCACCATCGCCCAGTATAGACGTCTCGAAATATCGATCACAGCAAGTTGCAACTTTTGTCTAAAAGTTAAGTCCATCGTTTTCTCCAAACTCACCCCACATCAGATTTTTTCACCTTTAGCCTCATTGCGATCGAAAATATAACACCCAATACAGTTTCCAGCAATCCACTTAGCATCACTAGTCTTGTTTACTAGACAGCTGGCGCCATTTCCCGAGCTCGACAGCAGTAACATTGATCAAACCTGCACAGGCCAACAAGTTATGCGGTAAATTTTTTAAACATCCACTGGTCTGAGTCAAGGTCATACGGTTTAGTCAGATATTGTTCAAAGGAAATTGACAGGGGACAAAATGCTACCTTGAACACCACTACTAGCTTGTCTACCGAACTTGGCCTTATTTGCGGGTTTTTCCACGGTAAATGGTTGCATCAAGGATTATTTTTTCTCCTTGAAAGTGTGGAGCGTGTGTATTGTGGTTCTTCAAATGAAATTAGCTTGATTTGCTGTCAGGACACCGATGAAAGGAGGATATCCTGATCCATCCATCACCAGCGAACGAAAGCACAGATGCCGTGACCCGGATTCGAACCGGTGTTACCGCGGCCACAACGCGGGGTCCTAACCACTAGACTATCACGGCGTTGGGTAACGGCGGTAACGCCCGATTGGAGTATGAGAGGGGATTGGGTGGGATTGAATGGGAAGCTGGACAGGGCAAGACGGGACAGGAAAGGACAGGATAGATCAGGACAGAATAAGACAAGAGAAGTCATGGCAACAGCAACAAGTCATGGTGTCCGAGTTCGAGAGCAGTAGCTTAAAGGAAATAGTTCACCTTCGGAACATTTTTCAGAACACGATTTTATTATATTTTGGAATACAGTTTCTTTTTTTCTTTTCAAAAATGGTCCTACATCGCGCCAATTCAGGACAGAAGGTCGTACATTATTCATTTTATGGTGTGCGTTATTGGTCTGCGCATGCTCCCTCCTAATCAATGGCTTCAAGGTCACATCGGTGCGTTATGCCGATGACACACAGCTCGCTGTCACAGGCCCTCGAGATCAAATTGGGGAACTACAAAGGAGCATGGAAGAGTTGCTAGTAACGATGTCAACGTGGTTCCAACAACATGGCATGAAGGTTAATGCGGCAAAAACTGAATTTATTTTGTGTGGAGACAGGAGGCAGTTAAAGCGTATTGCGCAGCCCCCATTATTTTATTTTATGGGAGAGCAAATTCAATGTTCCAACAAAGTCAAAAATTTAGGAGTGGTGATGGATGAAACATTGTCATGGGAATATCATATAAAAAAACATCACTGATCGCTGCTTTGGAATTTTGATAGGATTAAGCCATGTAAAGCATGCCTTGCCCGCTGAAGTGTTGCCGCGCATTGTCGATTGTCTGGTGCTATCACATGTGAGATACTGTGTACAAGTGTATGGCAGTGCCAGTGTGACGTCTCTTAAGAACATCCAAAAAATCTAAAATTTTGCCGCACGAGTCATATCAGGACGCAGGAAATACGACCACATCTCTGATATATTGCGTAAATTAGGTTGGCTAAATGCGTTAGATTTAGTAAAATACTCTGACTTGTGCATGCTGCATAAGGTTATAACTAGAGCGAAACCTTCGTCGTTGGCGTCGCGCATCCAGTTCAACTACGAAATACTGGAGCGTGATACCCGACAATCGAAACATCTAGCCTTGCCTAGACCTAGAAACAATCACGGAAAGCGCACATTCTAGTATAGGGCTAGCCATTCATACAATGCGCATATTTAATCTCAGTGTGTTCTGAATGCAGTGTCGCCCATTAGATTTTACATTGCTCAATAATTTTACGATGTCGGCAAAACAGGGCAAACTGTTTTAGCTCACTTTTTACTGTTTTAGCTCACTCATTTTTTATGTTCATGTATGGAAGACCGAAGAATAACCCTGTCGTGTGGAACGGTCTGTTTACGTTAATACATACATACAGTGCTGGGACTTTCAGACGGTACGGTACATCATATATGCGCCGCATTCCTTCGTCAAAAAGTCAGATATCTTCGGCTGAAGAGTCTTTTCAGCCAAGAAAAGTTGCAGATAAGGATTTCTCAACACGGGATACAAAACTGCTATTTCAGTTCAAACCCCATGTTGAAGGTGAACTATTTCCTTTAAAGGAAATAGTTCACCTTGGAACATTTTTTTCCAAACACGATTTTATTATATTTTGAAATACAATTTATTTTTATATTGCCAAAAATGGCCATACCTCGCGCCGATTCAGAACAGAAGGTCGTACATTATTAATGTTATCAAAACTATATACATACTCTCTGAGTCAGAGTCCTGACGTCACGCGAATGAAAAAGATGGCTAAGCCAAACAGATTCGAAAGTAGTCGCGTAAGGATAGACTCGCATTAGAGAAGTGCCAACCGGCGGCCGGCGGTTCGCTTGCTAGTACCAGCTGCAAACTGATTGGCTGATTGTATAGCCTCTGCCCAGGCCATCATCAGCACCGCATTCTTTCGTCAGCACCGCATTCCTTCGAGAGAGAAAAATGCAATATATTCGGCTAGTCTTTTCAGTCAAGAAAACTTGCAGATAGGGGGGTTTCCCAACAAGGGCTACACAACTGCTATCTCAGTTCAAAACCCCATGTTGAAGGTGAACTATTCCCTTTAAAATGAACAATAATATCCTTCAGATAAATACAAAACAATCAGGCAGAATAGCCATAGACTGGAAAACATTTCCAGAATCTGTTATGAAAGGGTAGCAATAAGGTTAACAACGTATGAGCACTTGCAGTTTGCACTCATCATTTCACAGTTGCAGAAGAGCTACAGCAGACATAGAACATGATATATTTTACAAATTGCACTATTCTCGGACTCCTGTGCTCATTGGACACCTTTCGGTCAACATTGTCAACATGGATCGGACATGATTTTGCAAAGGTGGGGTGGGGTGCAACCTCGGATGGGCCCAAGAGGCTCTTTGTTGCAATTTTCTTTTATGTCTTTATGTCTTTAATGCTGGTGGTCGGGAAATCGCTTGTTCCGATGGGTTCAAAACAAAGTGCGATGGCCGGGAATCGAACCCGGATCAACTGCTTGGAAGGCAGCTATGCTCACCATTATACCACCATCGCCCAGTATGAGAGGCTCGAAATATGGAGCGTAGCAAGTTGCAACTTTTGTCTAAAAGTTAAGTATCGTTTTCTCCAAACACACCCCCATATAAGATTGTTTCACCTTTAGCCTCATTGCGGTCGAAAATATAAACCCAATACAGTTTCCAGCAATCTACTTAGCATCACTATTCCTGTTTCCAAGACAGCTGGTGCCATGTCCCGAGCTCGACAGCAGTAACATTGATCAAACCTGCACAGGCCAACAAGTTCTGCGGTAAAAATTTGAAACATCCACTGGTCTGAGTCAAGGTCATACGGTTTAGTCCGATATTCCTCAAAGGAAATTGGAAGGGGACAAAATGCTTCCTTGAACAACTCTACCAGCTTGTCTTCCGAACTTGGCCTTATTTGCGGGCTTTTCCACGATAAATATTTGTATCAAGGGTTCCTTTTTCTCCTTGAAAGTGTGGAGCGTGTTTTGTGTGGTTCTTCAAACGAAATCAGCTTGGTTTGCTGTCAGGACACCGATGAAAGGAGAATATCCTGATCCATCCATCACAGTGTTAAATTTGTATTTTACAGTTAACTGTGCTGATGAAAAAATGTATGGTTTTCAGCAGTCAGTGATGAAAAAATATGCTGACCTCTGAACACAATGATGACTTATGAGACAGTTGAACCTAAGTACGAACCTGAGTGCTGCGACCTAAAAAATTGTAAATCTTATTATATAGCTCAAAATTTTACTGCAGCTATGCAGGATGATGATTCCTTAACTGACGTCTGACATCTACAATGGAGCCAGTATTCATGGCACCTTAAAAGTTTCAAACTTTCCGAGAAGTTCTCACTTAGGTCAATTTTGAGACATGGAGCATGGCAAAGCATGGATATTTATTTATTTATATTTAAGCTTCGTTACAACGTCCACATAGTGGCTGTTATGTTGTAGAGTCAGTTGTACATAGGTCACCGCGCTAATAAAATGCAATTTGCCATAAGCAGGTCCTGTAGGTCCTGTATGCAAACTTCTGCATGTAAACTGTCCTAAATTTAAACTTGTGATCAGTATAGGCTACTAGGTAAACCTCCAATAAGTATGCATATATTCGTCTGGACATTCAATTGCGTTGAAGCTAGGCAATAGGCATAGTGCTGTGAGTTGGGATGTTTTGTCCACACAAATGTGGAGTCCGAGAATCTTGTTTAAGGTCACACAGATATTGTCTGTCTTGAAATATTTGATTATTTCAAGAAAGATATTTAAAAAATGCACATTTAATGTAATAATTATAAGCCCAAGCTGTGTCTAAAAGTAATAAGCATGCTTGAAAGTTGAAGCATGGAGACTTGCAGTAGGCAGAGACTTGGTTAGGTTAGGTTCGGTTATATTTGTTTTCCTAGGTATATATTTATTTTCCAGCTATTAGTTGTTTTTGAGGTGACGACTTAATGGCTATTGCAAGTTTACATTCCAAATCACGCGATAATCATCACGGACGTGCAACCACGAAGGGCCCGAGTGGCTCACTGTTGCACTAACATTTTTGTCTTGGTTTTCACAAAATAATACCTAGAATCAGGGGCGTAGCCAAGGGGAATCCTAGGGATCCTAGGATCCCCCTATGCCCCCAAAGGGCCCTTTTGGGCCGACCCGCTTGGGCCCCGGAGGGGGCCTAAAAGGAGGTCCCTCGGTGCTGAAAGAGACTTCTGGTAGGCATCCGAACTAACGCGGTTACCTAGGTACAGTTTGATAAACATTAAAGCACTCTGAACAATGTCAAACTCGGGGATTTATACCCCTCCTGCCCAAACAGGAGGGATCCGGGCCCAAGTAGGAGGTCCGGGACCACGCAAGAGGGTTTCGGGCCCACGCAGGTCCGGGTCCACGCAGGAGGGGTTCGGGCCACGCAGGTCCGGTCCCACGCAGGAGGGTTTCGGGCCCACGCAGGAGGGATCAGGGCCCACGCAGGAGGCCCGGGCAGGTCCGGCTTCACGCAAGAGGGGTCCGGCCCACGCAGGTTCGGGCCCACGCGAGATGGTTTCGGGGCCACGCAAGATTGTTTCGGGCCCACGCAAGTCCCGTCCCACGCAAGAGGGTTTCGGGCCCACGCAGGTCCGAGCCCACACAGGAGGGGTCCGGGCCCAAGTAGGAGGTCCGGGCCCACGCAAGAGAGGTTCGGGCCCACGCAGGAGGACCAGGCCCACGCAGAAAGAGTCTGGGCCCACTCAGGAGGTTCAGGCCCACACAGTTCGGGGCCCACACAGGAGGGATCTGGGCCCAAGCAGGAGGTCCAGGCGCACACAGCTCCGGCCCACGGGAAGAGTACAATTTTCATTCCGAATGTTCAGGGCAACCGTGGCATACCAAAATAATCATGCAACACGCAATAGTAAACCGCGAAATAATTTGAGAGAAACAAATATTTCTTTGAAAGAGATTCGAACTCCGCATCAAGCAACGTACCTATATCAAAAGTTCGATACACTACCGACTGCGCTATTTGACTCGGGGCGCCTCCGCTCGGAGAAACGGGATGTGATCCGAGCCGCGGATGCGGCCGGTGCAATGTAATTTTCACCCTGTACGCCGTAGGAATCAGTCGTTAAATCAAGATTACGAAGTGTTCCAGTTCCAAATATGCGCTAGTATTTGTATATACCGTGAATACGCTGCGCGATTTGTTGCGTCAGATTCGTCGTTTCAAAGAGTCAAAAGAGTCGGTGCTGCTAAAACATTTGATTCACGGCAGTCTCCCACGAAACTTTCATCCCGAAAATGAGGGTAACTTTGAGGGGCTATTGCTAGTCTTCTGTGTAACAGATCATGCAATAATCATACCAGATGACGTAGCTTGAACTCCCTCGTCATCCATACAAATATTACAGTCCATCTTTCACAAACAAACCAAATATTCGGCGTCCATGTTGTAGCCTGGACACCATTCAAATGATGATTTTTTTCGGGAATTTACAAAGGAGATATTCGGGTATGTTATACCATATAATACATTACTTTGACCACTTATTAGGAAAGATTAACGATCTCTTCAGAAAACATGTTGATTTTAGGTAAATATGCCTCAGCCATCCCGACGAGACATTTATTTCTTACCTGTACTAGAGACATATTTCATAGTCAGACACCTTGTGGAAAACAACCCTCATTTAATAAATATAACTCATAAAGGGAAAATAAGCATGCAATGTCTGGAGGATGAATCAGGCTATCCGATCCTGCATTCAGAATCTGCCATTTAACTTTCGTTAATCCGTGAGAAATCCCCGCGTTTACCTGGAAATTTAATCATTAGCCTGGTCAACTTCATCCCAATTTCATCCCAATTCATCCTGAATTTCATCCTGTATCTGGGCTCTTGTCTTCGCCTGATATGTGTGTAAATGTGTAGACATAATACAATTCTGAATTCAATTTTTAGGAAAAAAATATATATACAATGTTAAGCAATAATTAGCGATACTTCCTTTCTTTTCTGAGTAATGTTTTATGGTATCCCTGATAAGGCCAGATGAGGCAAAGAAGCTGTTCATGTGACGTTTCTTGCGCAAAGAAAATTGTTGCCCATGCTCACAGCGTGTTTGTGTAACAGGTTGGGCACCTCTTCATTCCTCTTTCTTAGATATTTAAATTACTGTAGTTGTACCTTAGTCTTGTGTTGAAAATATGCAAGCCATAAAAGTAAATTCCTTATTCTTGTATACTAGTATACTCGTATTGCAGAATAGTGGTGAGAATTTCAATTGATCAATATTTATTCACTTCACTGATATTTTGATTATGTGTTGACGGAATATAACACAAATAAGCTTAGATTTTTGACTATAGTTGAAAGTCATTTCCTATAGTCAAGGATGAAAAATGGTCCCAAGGATGACAAATCAGACCTTTTCATTACCTGTGATTTTCCAGGTAATATTCCCAAAAATGTCACACTGATCCATCACCAACGAACGAAAACGCAGATGCCGTGACCCGGATTCGAACCGGGGTTACCGCGGCCACAACGCGGGGTCCTAACCACTAGACTATCACGGCGTTGGGTAACGACGGTAACGCCCGATTGGAGTATGATAGGGGATTGGGTGGGATTGAATGGGAAGCTGGCCAGGGCAAGACGGGACAGGGCAGGACAGGATAGATCAGGACAGAATAAGACAAGAGAAGTCATGGCAGCAGCAACAAGTCATGGTGTCCGAGTTCGAGAGCAGTAGCTTAAAGGAAATAGTTCACCTTGGAACATTTTTTTCCAACCACGATTTGATTATATTTTTTAATACAATTTATTTTTATATTGCCAAAAATGGCCATACATCGTGCCGATTCAGAACAGAAGGTCGTACATTATTAATGTTATCAAAAATATATACATACTCTCTGAGTCAGAGTTCTGACGTCACGCGAATAAAAAAGATGGCTAAGCCAATCAGATTCGAAAGTAGTCGCGTAAGGATAGACTCGCATTAGAGAAGTGCCAACTGGCGGCCGGCGGTTCGCTTGCTAGTACCAGCTGCAAACTGATTGGCTGATTGTATAGCCTCTGCCCAGGCCATCGTCAGCACCGCATTCTTTTGTCAGCACCACATTCCTTCGCAAAAAAAAACATATATATTCGGCTGGAGTTTTTCCAGTCAAGAAAACTTGCAGATAGGGGTTTCCCAACACGGGCTACACAACTGCTATCTCAGTTTAAAACCCCATGTTGAAGGTGAACTATTCCCTTTAAAATGAACAATAATATCCTTCAGATAAATTAAAAAAAACAATCAGGCAGAATAGCCATAGACTGGAAAACATTTCCAGAATCTGTTATAAAAGGGTAGCAATAAGGTTAACAACTTATGAGCACTTGCAGTTTGCACTCATCATTTCAGAGTTGCAGAAGAGATACAGCAGACATAGAACATTATATATTTTACAAATTGGACTATTCTCGGACTCCTGGACTCTTCGGACACCTTTCGGTCAACATTGTCAACATGGATCGGACATGATTTTGAAAATTTCCGAAGCTTACACCACTAATGCTGGTGGTCCAGAAATCGCTTGTTCCGATGGCTTCAAAACACAGTGCGATGGCCGGGAATCGAACCCGGATCAACTGCTTGGAAGGCAGCTATGCTGACCATTATACCACCATCGCCCGCCATGAATGGCTCGAAATATGGATCCCCGCAAGTTGCAACTTTTGTCTAAAAAAGTCCATCGTTTTCTCCAAACACACCCCATATAAGATTGTTCACCTTTAGCCTCATTGCGGTCGAAAATATAAACCCAATACAGTTTCCAACCATTTTTTAATTTTTTTTTCTTCATTTATTTCATTTGATCGCCAACAGAGCTACGCTCCACTGACAGGCGAATTCGTGAAGATAAGATATAACAATAAATGCACAACGCAGCACACACATCATATAATCACACAGCCTAAAGTTTACACTCACAGACTACAGGGTTAAAACGTACTTGATCACCTGTGCTCTAAAAGCTAACAATCCACTTAGCACCACTATTCCTGTTTCCTAGACAGCTGGTGCCATTTCCCGAGATCGACAGCAGTAACATTGATTAAACCTGCACAGGCCAACAAGTTCTGCGGTACAAATTTGAATCATCCACTGGTCTGAGTCAAGGTCATACGGTTCGGTCAGATATTGCTCAAAGGAATTGAAAGGGGACAAAATGATTCATCGAACACCACTACTAGCTTGTCTACCGAACTTGGCCTTGTTTGCGGGCTTTTCCACGGTAAATGTTTGTATCAAGGGTTCCCTTTTCTCCTTGAAAGTGTGTAGCGTGGTTTATTGTGATTCTTCAAATGAAATCAGCTTGATGTGCCGTCAGGACACCGATAAAAGGAGAATATCCATCCATCCATCACCAACGAACGAAAACACAGATGCCGTGACCCGGATTCGAACCGGGGTTACCGCGGCCACAACGCGGGGTCCTAACCACTAGACTATCACGGCGCTGGGTAACCCAGGTAGCGCCCGATTGGAGTATGAGAGGGGATTGGGGGGGATTGGGTGGGATTGAATGGGAAGCTGGCCAGGGCAAGACGGGACATGGCAGGACAGGATAGCAGTGGCGGTTCTTCCATTGAGGCAGATGAGGCAGTGCCTTACCTAAATTAGCCAAACATATAAAGTATAATTTGATTTTCCCTAAATATTTAATAATTTTAGTAGGATTATAAGAAATGAAATATTTAATAGACAAAATCATTTTCCAAACTGGTAAAACGCGTCTCATTTTCATGTTATTCCTAAATGTTTGTTGGTATCGATAGGCGCAAATCAGCCTAGCCATTGCAATTTAGCATTGTGAAAACTTGGGCTGTGAGTCACTGCCTCACAGCCCAAACGCGTGTTTCGCCCAGATCTTTGGCGGTATTTCAGCGTAACAGCACGCGCTGAGTTTTCGCCGGGCGCTTCCGTTCCGGAGAAATTAGATGCGTCAACGCGGCAGCAGCAAAGGACCTTTGTGACGGCGCCGTGCCCGTGATTACAATGTTTCGGGATATTTTGAATGTGGATCTTTTTCTAATTGTTTAATATATTTTTTAAATCTCCTTTTAATGGCAGATATCATGAACTAATGTAATAGTTACATATTGCTGCAAGGAGATCGGCGGGCCCTCCAGACTTGGATTACAAATAGCAATAGGACATTACATTTCGATGCATTTTTCCTAGCCGTGTTCTTTGCATATACCTAATGATGTTATGTGTAGGCTCTGAGTCCTATTCTTAACATGCAGTCGCACAATTCTTGTCAACCGGCAGAATGACGAGTCAATTAAAGCCTTACGTGCCGCATGCCTTACGTGATACGTCCGTTTGTAGCGGTGAAGAATTAACCGTGGTTATCTGCATATATTTGCCAACCTACTAAAAAAAATCACGAAACAGCGCCCCTCTCACCCCCCCCCCCCCCCCACCCCCACCCCACCCCCACCCCACCCCCACCCCACCCCCACCCCCACCCCCACCCCCACCCCCACCCCCACCACCACCACCACCCCCACCCCACCCCAACCCCAACCCCAACCCCCAACCCCCAACCCCCAACCCCCAACCCCCAACCCCCAACCCCCACCCCCACCCCCACCCCCACTTATCTAAGGATAGACTCGCATTAGAGAAGTGCCAACCCGGCGGCTGCCGGCGGTTCGCTTGCTAGCACCAGCTGCAAACAGATTGGCTGATTGTATAGTCTCTGCCCAGGCCATCGTCAGCACCGCATTCTTTCGTCAGCACCGCATTCCTTCGCCAAAAAAACAAATATATTCGGCTAGTCTTTTCAGTCAAGAAAACTTGCAGATGGGGTTTCCCAACACGGGCTACCAAACTGTTATCGCAGTTCAAAACCCCATGTTGAAGGTGAACTATTCCCTTTAAAATGAACAATAATATCCTTCAGATAAAAAAAAAACAGAATAGCCATAGACTGGAAAAATTTTCAGAATCTGTTATGAAAGGGTAGCAATAAGGTTAACAACTTATGAGCACTTGCAGTTTGCACTCATCATTTCAGAGTAGCAGAAGAGCTACAGCAGACATAGAACATGACATATTTTACAAATTGGACTATTCTCGGACTCCTGTACTCATTGGACATCTATCGGTCGACATTGTCATCTTGGATCGGACATGATTTTGCAAATTTCCGAATCTTACACCACCTAATGCTGGTGGTCGGGAAATCGCTTGTTCCGATGGGTTCAAAATAAATTGCGATGGCCGGGAATCGAACCCGGATCAACTGCTTGGAAGGCAGCTATGCTGACCATTATACCACCATCGCCCGGTGGCGAATGCTCGAAATATGAATCACAGCAAGTTGCAACTTTTGTCTAAAAGTTAGGTCCATAGTTGTATCCAAACACACCCCATATAATATTTTTCACCGTTAGCCTCATTGCGGTCGAAAATATAAACCCAATACAGTTTCCAGCAATCCACTTAGCATCACTATTCCTGTTTCCAAGACAGCTGGTGCCATTTCCCGAGCTCGACAGCAGTAACATTGATCAAACCTGCACAGGCCAACAAGTTCTGCGGAAAAAAATTGAAACATCCACTAGTCTGAGTCAAGGTCATACGGTTTAGTCAGATATTCCTCAAAGGAAATTGAAAGAGGACAAAATGATTCATTGAACAGTCACTACTAGCTTGTCTACCGAACTTGGCTTTATTCGCGGGTTTTTCCACGGTAAATGTTTGCATCAAGGGTTCTTTTCTCTCCTTGAAAGTGTGTCGGAGTGTTTTTTTGTGGTTCTTCAAATGAAATCAGCTTGATGTGCCGTCAGGACACAGATAAAAGGAGATTTATCTGATAGACACCACCTAGACATCATAGATAGACATCACCAACGAATGAAAACGTAGATGCCGTGACCCGGATTCGAACCGGGGTTACCGCGGCCACAACGCGGGGTCCTAACCACTAGACTATCACGGCTGGGACAAATTGCCGGCTTTCAGGAAGTAGTCATGATATGAACACAGGTCCATAGAAACCTCGAATGCCCTGTCCTTCCTACAGCTAAAATCAGTGCTGTAATTCAAGTCGTTGCGGCCCCCGCGGCTCCCACGGCCAATAGGGCGGAGCTAAATCGTCCGCCAATCACAAAGAACTGGGTCCGGAGGTGTGACTTCATACTTTCTGCGGCTCTCGCGGTTGCTCAGGAGCAACCGCAAAAGACCTTCGACATAAATGGCGCGCGTCCGACAACAGTTGCGCACTGTTTTGTTGATATCGCAGCTCACTGGTGGTTGTTTGATCAAGAATGACAACTCGCAGTGACTCGTAGATGTTTATGTAGTTGAGTGGCTTTGGAAAACATTCAGGGTTTCCATGAAATTGACTATTCGTTGCGACAGTTACACAATTCACACGCCATCTATCGGACGCCATCAGCGGCCGCAAAAGTGTTCAAGTTGTTCAAATTAGGCCCCGCTTTGTTGGCCGCGGGAGCAGTGTCAGAAAAGTGGTTCCACGATCTAAGTTCGCGTAACAAATTTTTCGCCAGCGGCGGAAAACATTTTTTTCATGCGCATACCAGTAATTTTTGCGTCATTTTTGATACGCGTTTCTACACAACCTATTTTCATATATAACAATATGTGCATATATTATGATGTGGAAAGTTGATGAATCGTCAGTAGTATTTCAGGTACAGATATGGTCTTGGCGTCAGTCGGGGACCGAGACTCCCGGGTCGTATGTTAAAAAGGTACCCTGTATCAGTAGCGTACCCATGATTCACTCCAGGAGGGGGCTATTTTGTATCAGGGGGGCATAAAGTACCCCCACCCAAAACAAACTCACCGGATTTGGCCCACTTTATTTTTACATTTTCACATTTTTCTCTTTAAAACAAATACAAAAATCATTAATTTTTCGACCAAAGGGGGCACGTACAGACCTTCAGGGGCGGGGCAATTGCCCCCCCCCCCCCCCCCTTGTGTACGCCTATGCACTGTATCGCTGCGTATGCGTATTTGGGAAACTGGGCTAAAGTCTCAGTCTAAAGTACTGCCGTCTTTTGCATAACGTGTTTTTAGTGTCCCAGGGTTATCCATGGCCCCGATGACGATGGTATCGGTGGCGGGGTTGTAAGCTGAATACGCAACACAAATATTGGGAGGTTTTACAAAGTTTTTTTTTATTTTTTGGAAACGTACCAGCTTTTCTTCCCTAAATCACTGCAGAAATTTCGGATGTTGAGAATTTGGAGTTTCCGCCTTACGATTTTTTTGACAATTTGTGTCGCATTACTGTCACGCTCCGGCCATTGTTCGGAAAGTCAAGTCTCAATCTATTTGTTATGCTCGTCAGCCATTTGCACCCGCAGACTAAACAAAACAAAAAAATACAGCCCACGTTTTCACGGAACAAAACTTTCAAGTTCAGAAAATGGAGAAACCGGCCACTTTTCTGACACTGCCGGCGGGAGCCGCGGCGGCCGCAGACCCCTTGAACAGGACTCTGAAGATCTCTCCGCGACATCATACTCACGCTGATGTCGTCCGCCGTCTTGCATCGCAGCAGCGCCGCCTGGGAGACGACGTTGTAGGCGACGACGACGGCGATCATGTAGGACGGGTGGTTGGAGAGGATGTGGTCCCACGCCACCAGCCAGTCGTTCTGGGTGAACACCTGAGACACCACGGGACAGACAGTCAGGTTGAGCGGTTGAAATCAGATAAAATCGTAATTGACACGCCATACACTCCTACACGGAACATCTCGGCTTATACAGAATAGTGCCGGCGAATGGTGATGGTTTGGGTTTGAGGGCGCTGTAACTACGAGGTTACTACTATGACAACCATGCTAATGCGAGATAGGACTGAGAGACCAGCTGCTCTGGGCGTACCATAACACAACCCGTCATTACAACACTGTAAAGATGGCAACTCAAAGCGGTTCTGTCGGTGACTGACAGCACCGCACACAGGAAAAGTTCAGCAGATACCGTCATGTTAAAGATCGTAGCATTGGTATACTTTGCAGTGGCGCTGTGAACGCCAGCGTTACCTCTGAGAAGGCCGTCTCCAGCAGCGGCCAGCCGTACACGTGCGCGGTGACCCCCAGCTGCATGTAGTGCTTCAGCAGCTCGGGGCAGTGGTGAGCCAACGTGTTCTCCACCAGGCCCAGCACGGAGATGGGCGGGTACGGGAAGAATTCGAACCACCGCTGACACCAGTTCACTGGGGGAAAATACGGCACAGGTACGGGTACAGCTCACTGCGGGCAGAAGATAATACAGGCAAGGGTACCGTTCACTGCGATCGAGTCCAACACCGGCACGAAGTGTGAACTGCTGCAAACTCATCCAAGGAACGCATATCTGTTGGGTTGAGGCTTCAATTTGAAGGTTTTTTGGCGGTGAACTAGCGAAAAGTATCTCAACTTCTAACAAGCGAAAAGTATCTCAATTTTCACCGAGAATATAATGACAATTTCAACCGTAACAAGTAATCAAACCATCCAGCGTCCGCGACAAACAGCAAGCGTGCGACATGCTAAATATAACTGACTACGCGTAACAGTAACAGGGGCGCTTTTGAGCTAGAACAGGCGGACTCGACTAAAAAGGGCACTACTCAGGTCGGGCTGCCTCAGGCGGCAGGCCTGAGCACTTGAGCAGGGCCGTGGACAATGACTAAGGGGAAATTAGGGAGGGAGAGAGACAGACCTTACCATACTGAGACCGGAAACAGGTCTGACTGACTGAGTGCATGTCCCGAAGGCCCTTTGTATCCACCCCCCCCCCCCCCCGTCATATCACCGACTTACCATTTCTCCACGGACTCCGAAACGTGACACTTTGTCCTGAGGTATCCGCCGTGATAGTCTTCCCCGGTTCGAATCCGGGTCACGGCACGTCCGCTTTTGGCTATGATGACGAAGTTAACATTAGCGTTATCCAACGATAAACAATATGGCCTGTCCACGTGGCGCCTCAATCCTGCTCACCCGAAACCTGCTCCAAACTGTCCCCGAGATCGCGGTGGGGACAAGCGAAACAGGTCTGAACCCAACTAATACCTGGTCTGAGGGGTGGGGAGAAAGACCTTACCTCAATGGGAGAAGGAGGCAGACCTTACCTCAGGACAGACTGCAGAGGGGGAGGGAAGGCAGACCTCACCGAGCAGGGTGGTGACCAGCTCCAGAGCGGTGAGCAGAGGAAGGAGACCTTACCTCAGAGGCAGAGGAGAGGAGGAGGCAGACCTTACCTCAGAGGCAGAGGAGAGGAGGAGGCAGACCTTACCGAGCAGGGTGATGACCAAGCTCCAGAGCGGTGAGAGGAGGAGGGAGACCTCACCTCAGAGGCAGAGGAGAGGAGGAGGCAGACCTCACCTCAGAGGCAGATGAGAGGAGGAGGCAGACCTTACCGAGCAGGGTGATGACCCGCTCCAGAGCGGTGAGAGGAGGAGGGAGACCTTACCTCAGAGGCAGAGAGAGGAGGAGGCAGACCTCACCGAGCAGGGTGATGACCAGCTCCAGAGCGGTGAGAGGAGGAGGGAGACCTTACCTCAGAGGCAGAGGAGAGGAGGAGGCAGACCTCACCGAGCAGGGTGATGACCAGCTCCAGAGCGGTGAGAGGAGGAGGCACACCTTACCTCAGAGGCAGAGGAGAGGAGGAGGCAGACCTCACCTCAGAGGCAGAGGAGAGGAGGAGGCAGACCTTACCGAGCAGGGTGATGACCTGCTCCAGAGCGGTGAGAGGAGGAGGGAGACCTTACCTCAGAGGCAGAGGAGAGGAGGAGGCAGACCTCACCGAGCAGGGTGATGACCAGCTCCAGAGCGGTGAGAGGAGGAGGGAGACCTCACCTCAGAGGCAGAGGAGAGGAGGAGGCAGACCTCACCGAGCAGGGTGATGACCAGCTCCAGAGCGGTGAGAGGAGGAGGGAGACCTTACCTCAGAGGCAGAGGAGAGGAGGAGGCAGACCTCACCGAGCAGGGTGATGACCAGCTCCAGAGCGGTGAGAGGAGGAGGGAGACCTCACCTCAGAGGCAGAGGAGAGGAGGAGGCAGACCTTACCGAGCAGGGTGATGACCAGCTCCAGAGCGGTGAGAGGAGGAGGGAGACCTTACCTCAGAGGCAGAGGAGAGGAGGAGGCAGACCTCACCTCAGAGGCAGAGGAGAGGAGGAGGCAGACCTCACCGAGCAGGGT
>JAXIVJ010003247.1:32500-96602 GCA_036785665.1 Chirona hameri | reverse complement strand
GACTCCAGTACACATACACAGACACTTACACATACACATACTCTATACACATACACAGACACAGTACACATACACGATCACATACACATAAACATACACATACACATACACCATACACACAACCTACACTATACACTATACACCATTACACATACACATAACAGACTACCTACACATACACATACAGCCATACACATACACATACATCATACACATACACAGTACACAATACACGATACACTATACACATACACATGCACATACACTATCACTACAGCACATACACTATACACATACACATACACTATACACAGTACACATACACAGACAGCATACACTATACACTACACAGACACATCCACATCGACCACACATACACAGACCACAACCCACACCGATACACATACACCCACACCCACACCCACACCCACACCCACACCCCCCCCCCAACACACGACACCCACTACACACACACACCACTCTCACCACACCCACACCCTCACACCCACACCCACACGCCACACCCACACCCACACCCACACCCAGCACCCTACACCCACACCCACACCCAGACCCACACCCACACCCACACCCACACCCACCCACCCCCACACGCCACACCCACACCCACACCAACACCACACCCAGCAACCACACCCACACGCCACACCCTACACCACACTCCCTTCACCCAAACCAACACCCACATCCCACAACCCACTCCAACACCCACATCCCTCTCCCACACCGCACACCACGACCCACACCCTCTACCATCACCCACTCCCACACCCACACCTGCTCTACGCCACAGCCCACACCCACTCCCCACACCCACACCCCACTCACCACTCCACTACCCACTCCCATCACCCCGTCACCCTCTCCCACTGACCACACCCACCCACACCCACCCCCACACCCGAATCCCAATCCCACAAACCTCTCCCACGACCCTTCACCACATACCACCCTCACCCATCACCCACTCCCAAACCTCTCCCTCACACCAACTCCCACACCCACACCCCTCACCCACACCCTCACCCTCAACCACTCCCATATCCCTCAACACCCTCACCAATCCCTCACCCGCACACACACCTCTTCTCACCAATAACCCCACTCGTCCTCACCCTCTCCCTAACCCAATCCCTATCCCACAACCTCACCAACATCACCTCTCCCAAAACCACAGCCATCTACTCACACCATAACCCCATCTCCCTCACCCTCAACCTCACCCGAATACATAAACCAATCCCAAAACAACAACCATATACATATACATATACATAAACATTTACATATTACAATATCCATATACATATAACATAAACATAACCTATACATCTTCCATATACCTAATAATCAGATACATATACATATACATATACATATCCTATACATATACATATACATATACATTACAAATACATATACATATACATATACATTATACATATACATATACATATACAAACTTATACATATACATATACAATATACATATACCAGATTCCATCTAACCATACATATACAGATACATATACATATACAAAGTCCTATATACATAGACAGATACATAGTACAGAGACATATACAAGTATACTATATACATAATCATATACATATACATATACAGTAACATATACATATACATACATATACTTATACATATACCTAAACTTATACATATACATATACATATACAATACATATACATATACATATATATACATAACATATACATATACATATCTTACTATACAAATCATATACATATACAAACATATACATATACATATACATATACATATACATATACATATACATATACATATAAATATACATATACATATAACATATAAAATACATATACATATACATATACATATACATATACATATACATATACATATACATATACATATACATATACATATACATATACATATACATACTACTATACATATACCATATACATAAAGTCAATACAGAATACATATACATATACATATACATATACATATACATAATACATATACATATACATATACATATACTATACATATACATATACAATATACATATACATATACAGTAACCATATACATATACATATACAGTCTACAATACAATACATAAACTATACATATACATATACATATACATATACATATACATATACATATACATTACATATACTTATACATATACATATACATATACATATACATATACATATACATATACATATCATTATCATATACATATACAGTATACATATACATATACAATAAGTATACATTACTATACATATACATATACATATACATATACATATACATATCCAATACATATACATATACATATACATATACATATACATATACATATACATATACATATACATATACATATACATATACATATACATATACATATACATATACATATACATATACATATACATATACATATACATATACATATACATATACATATACATATACTAACATATACATATACATATACATTATACATATACATATTACAGTATACATATACATATACATATACATATACATATACATATACATATACATATACATATACATATACATATACATATACATATACATATACATATACATATACATATACATATACATATACATATACATATACATATACATATACATATACATATACATATACATATACATATACATATACATATACATATACATAGACATTACATATACTATATACATATACATATACATACATATACATATACATATACATATACATATACATAACATAACATATACTATACATAACATAACATATACATATACATATACATATACATATACATACACTATACATATACATATACATATACATAACATATACATATACATATACATATACATATACATATACATATACATATACATATACATATACCTATACATATACATATACATATACATATACATATAGCATATACATATACATATACATTACATATACATATACATATACATATACTTATACATTTACATATAAATATACATATACATATACATAATACATATACATATACATATACATATACATATACATATACATATACATATACATATACATATACATATACATATACATATACATATACATATACATATACTATACATTACATATACATATACATATACATATACATATACATATACATATACATATACATATACATATACATATACATATACATATCATAACATATACATTACATATACATATACATATACATATACATATACATATACATATACATATACATATACATATACATATACATATACATATACATATACATATACATATACATATACATAAACATATACATATACATATACATAGATACAAATACATATACATACATATACAAATACATATACATATACATTAATAACATATAATATACATATACATATACATATACTATACATATACATATACAAATAATATACATATACATATACATATACATATACAATATACATATACATATACATATACATATACATATACATATACATATACATATACATAATACATATACATATACATATACATATACATATACATATACATATACATATACATATACATATACTATATTACATATACATATACATATACATAACATTACTTATACATATACATTACATAAACATATACATATACATATACATATACATATACAAATACATATACATATACATATACATATACATATCATAATACATATACATATACATTACATATACATTACATATACATATACCATATACATATACATATACATATACATATACATACTAACATATACATATTACATATACATATACATATACATATACATATACATATACATATACATATACATATACATATACATATACATATACATATAATCATAACATATACATATACATATACATATACATATACATATCAATATACATTATACATATACATATACATATACATATACATATACAATATACATATACATATACAAAATACATATACATATACATATACATATACATATACATATACATATACATATACATATACATATACATATACATATACATATACATATACATATACATATACATATACATAACATATACATATACATATACATATACATATACATATACATATACATATTACATATACATATACATATACATATACATATACATATACATAGACATATACATATACATATACATATACATATACATATACATATACATATCATATACATATACATATACTATACATATACATATACATATACATATACATATACATATACATATACATATACTTTACATATACATATACATGATTACATATTACATATACATATACATATAACATATACATATACATATACTTATACATATACATATACATATACATATACATATACATATACAATACATATACATATACATATACATATACAATACATATACATATACATATACATATACATATACATATACATATACATATACAATATACATATACATAATACATATACATATACATATACATATACATTATACATATACATATACATATACATATACATATACATATACATTATACATATACATATACATATACATATACATATACATATACAATACATTACATATACATATACATAACATATACATATACAAATACATATACATATACATATACATATACATATACATATACATTATACATATACATATACATATACATATACATATACAATACATATACAATATACATATACATATACATATACATATACATTACATATACATATACATATACATATACATATACATATACATATACATATACATATACATATAATATACATATACATATACATATACATATACATATACATATACATATACATAAAATTATACAATATACATATACATATACATATTACATAACATATACATATACATATACATATACATATACATATACATATACATATACATTACATATTACATATACATATACATATACATATACATATACATATACATATACATATACATATACATATACATATACATATACATATACATATACATATACATATACATAACATATACATATACATATACATATACATATACATATACATTTACATATACATATAATATACATTGATACATATACATATACATATACATATACTAATACATATACATATACATATACATAATACATATACATATACATATACATATACATATACATATTCATACATATATACATAACATATACCATATACATATTCATTTACATATACATAACATATAACATATTACATATACATATACATATACATATACATATACATATACATATACATATACATATACATATACATATACATATACATATACATATACATATACCATATACATATACTAACATATCTAAACATATACATATACATATACATATACATATACATATACATATACATATACATATACATATACATATACATATACTCATATACATATACAAATACATATACATATACATATACATATACATATACATATACATATACATATACATATACATATACATATCATATAGCATATACATATACATATACATAACATATACATATACATATACATATACATATACATATACATATACATATACATAACATATACATATACATATACATATAACATATACATATACATATACATATACATATACATATACATATACATTACATATACATATACATATACATATACATATACATATACATATACATATACATATACATATACATATACATATACATATACATATACATATACAATACATATACATATACATATACATATACATATACATATTACATATACATATACATATACATATACATATACATATACATATACATATACATATACATATACATATACATATACATATACATATACATATACATATACATATACATATACATATACATATACATATACATATACATATACATATACATATACATATACATATACATAAACAATACATATACATATACTATATACATATACATATACATATACATATACATATACATATACATATACATATACATATACATATACATATTACATATACATATACATATCATATACAAATACATACACATACACATACACATACACATACACATTACATACACATACACATACACATACACATACACATACACATACACATACACATACACATACACATACACAACACATACACATACACATACACCATACACATACACATACACATACACATACACATACACATACACATACACATACACATACACATACACATACACATACACATACACATACACATACACATACACATACACATACACATACACATACACATACACATACACATACACATACACATACACATACACATACACATACACATACACATACACATACACATACACATACACATACACATACACATACACATACACATACACATACACATACACATACACAAACACATACCATACACATACACATACACAGACACATACACATACACATACACATACACATACACATACACATACAATACACAACACATACACATACACATACACATACACATACACATACACATACACATAACACATACACATACACATACACATACACATACACATACACATACACATACACATTACACATACACATACACATACACATACACATACACATACACATACACATACACTATACACATACACAATACACATACACATACACATACACATACACATACACATACACATACACATAAACATACACATACACATACACATACACATACACATACACATACACATACACATACACATACACATACACATACACATACACATACACATACACATACACATACACATACACATACACATACACATACACATACACATACACATACACATACACATACACATACACATACACATACCAATACACATACACATACACATACACATACACATACACATACACCTACACATACACATACACATACACATACACATACACATACACATACACATACACATACACATACACATACACATACACATACACATACACATACACATACACATACACATACACATACACATACACATACACTACACATACACATACACATACACAACACATACATATACATATAACATATACATATACATATATATATATATATATATATATATATATATATATTATATATATATATATATATATATATATAATATATATATATATATATATATATATATATATATATATATATTATATATATATATATATATATATATAATATATATATATATATATATATATATATATATATATATATAATATATATATATATATATATATATATATATATATATTATATATATATATATATATATATATATATATATATATATATATATATATATATATATTATATATATATATATATATATATATATATATATATATATATATATATATATATATATAATATATATATATATATATATATATATATATATATATATATATATATATATATATATATATATATATATATATATATATATATATAATATATAAATATATATATATATATATATAATATATATATATATATATATATATATATATATATATATATATATATATATATATATATATATATATATATATATATATATATATATATATAATATATATATATATATATATAATATATATATATATATATATATATATATATATTATATATATATATATATAATATATATATATATATATATATATATATATATATATATATGCATGTGCAATGTAAAACAGCGCCATCCCGACCTCTTCCCTCCACTGTACCCGCATCCAAAGCATCCCCCCCACCCGCCCCTCCTCCCCTAGCTACCTCATTAGCCCCCTTGCCCCCCCCCCCCCCCCGCCCTCCTGCAGGTGGAGTGCACTGGGCAGCGCCCGGTTCGGATTTCTCAGGAGGGGTCAATCCCCTGCAACCGGTGGCCGCAGAGGGGACGCCGCCACCCCATCCCCTACCCCTATCCCCCTCGACCGACCCCTGTTTACGTCTGCAGCCGAGACGGCCGCCGCCGCGCGTCGGTCGGGTCGGGTGTCCGGAAAAGATATGGTAGCAGGGCGCCCCCACCTCACCTCCTTAGTTGGGGTTAAGAGCGACCGGATACATGATAGGCGCGAGCAAGACAAGGAGGCGTCTAGAGCTTCTGCTCTGCAATACTTCCTTATGGGTTGGAAGAAGTTAAATTTCGACTGATTACTGCGACTTCCCTTGTTGTTTGTGTTCTCTACCAGACATATGTAATGGCAGAAGGGGGACGGCGGGAGGCCGGTGGCTTGTCGGCTTGTCGGCTTGTCGGTGGTGTCGCTGCCCCACCCCCACCACCACCACCACCACCAGATGGCCGGTGGAATGTGCCGTGATCTTGTTTGTGCACGGCCGTGAGGTGCAGTAACTTGAGTCCGTCCGAGTCGAGAGGCGCGGAAGCTGAGGCGGCGACACAGAGGATCTGTCCTAAGTCGCGTAGAGGCGGCACAGAGGACCATTCAAATTAGCATTTGACTATATTCTGCCAAATGGCATAGTTCTCTTCCACATTCTACGACCGTGCTACTGTTTGAGAACATGCGAAGAGTGTAAATGTCTACGTACTCATGCGTAAATGTATACGTACACATGTCATGCATGCGTCTTACCGCGAAGCTTAAACAGATTGTTTTGTTTAGATAACAGTAAAACATACAATGCTGATCAATATTAGTATGTATGTATATTTCAGAAACTTAATTCGTGCGAACACAGTTTTTCGGAAGTTTGCGTTATGCAAGTTAAATCACACATTATGTAAAGTGCATGCTTCTAAAAGGCAGCCCCCAAAAAAGCAATGGCATGCTCAACAAACACAGTGTCATTTAAACGCGCGCGTTTCTGCTGCAACTCCCTCAGCTCGCGTCTGAACTGTCCAATCGACGTGCACTGGTGGACAGCCGGAGGGAGCGCATTCCATGTGGTCGCAGCTCGGAAAATGTACGTTGGGTGGCGGACAGTCTCACCCTTGGAAGAGCGAACTGGCCAGATCTAGCAAGACGGGTTTCACGGAGGGCTGTATCCCGTCTCCGACTGAACAGCCAGTGTATCACACTCGGTGCAGCTGGGTTGATGAGCGCTCTAAAAACTCTCACACAATCACGCTCAGAGATCATAGTCTCAACATCCAGCCAACCAAGAGATCGGAGGACAGGCGTCATCCGCGCTGTTCGGCCCCGCGCCCGTGACCACGCGGGTCACAAAATGCAACAGCTTTTGAACACGTTTCAGCTGGCTTCCAGAAGCACTCGCCCAAACAGGCAGACAATATAAAATATGGCTAAAACATGGGCACGAATGATTGTGAGGACAGAGCTGCAGTTGTGAAATGACGCCTAAACCGGTACGGCGAAACGAGGAACCCCTGTGCATCGCGCACAACCAGCGACACGTGGCCACTGGCGGATCCAGGGGGGGGGGGGCGGGAGCAAAAGCCCCCCCCCCCCCCCCCCATCCCAAGCTCGACAGGGGCGGCAATAGAATTAACCCCCCTCAAAATTCGCTGAAACTGCCGATCAAAATGGGGCCTGCGAAAAAACTTTTTGCGAAAGAAAGAAATCTTGTTTTTGCCTCGTTCGTGTTTCCTCTATTTGGTAGCAGTAGGGAGAGGGAAAGTGGCGCGTCTGGCGCTATATTGGAGTGATTCACAACCAACGTAAGTTATAATTTTACACGCAGCGCCATCGCAGCCTTTGGTCTCCTGCTGCCTGCTGGATGCAGCGGGTGAGCGCGTGAGTGAATTTCCTTGTATAGGTACCCATGTTTGTATGGAATTACTGGCGGATCCAAAGGGCACGGCAGGAGCAAAAGTCCCCCCCCCCCCCCCCCCCCCCCCCCCCCCCACCACACACACACACATTCCAAGCTCGACAGGGGGCGGCAATAGAATTAGCCCCACCCCCGAAATCCGCTGAAACTGCGATGAAAATGGGTACTGCATGCGCAAAAAATAACTTCTTGCGAAAGAAATGCATTTTTGTTTTAACTCATTCGTGTTTCCTCTATTTGCTAGCATTTTGGGTAGCGTAGGTATAGGGAAAGTGGCGCATCTGACGCTATTTCGGAGTGATTCAGAACCAACGTAAGTTATAATTTTACCGCAGCGTCGCAGCTGCCTGCAGTCTCCTGCTGCCTGCTGGGTAGCAGAAGAGTGGCGTCAGTGAATTTCCTTACATAGGTACCTATGTTGTGTGCAGTGGTGGAACTTTATGAAATCGGTTGGGGCCGAACCAACGGCCGAATGGTCAAGTTGACTTACCAAATGTCCAATACTATATGTTATGTATATAGTGTATAATTACTATATGATATACTTATTATTAAAACTATTAAAATTATTACAATTATGGAACCATTTTTGCCGTTTCATACAGGAAAAAATACCCCAAAATTTGTTCTCCAATTTCCTTCTTTCAGCCCATAAAAATGACAAATTACTAGTTAACTGAAATTTATAGGTAAACACTGACAAGGACAGCAACACAATTTCGAAGCCGTTAAATGTTAAATTATCGCCATCGGTGGCCAATTAAAAATGTATCTGAAAAATACGTTCTCATACATAATTTTAACATGCCAGCCGGAGTCGGCAAAAATTAACTGACCCCGATTCCAGCAAAAATCACCTACTCCAATAGACTGAGATCCGAGGCCGAGTCTGCAAGACTGCTTCCGACCGACATGGCTCTCTCAGCCCGCTTAACCCTATTTGTAACAGGGGGGGCGGATTCCGCCCCCGCCCCCCGCCCCCCCCACCCCCCGCTAATGCGCCCGAACCTCGAGACCTGCGAAGATCCCCTACCCCCCTACGCAACGCCCACGTACTGTGCAATCACGGCGTCGGCGAAGAACTCATCCCGGCGCTCGCCGGCCCCTAATTATTTGCCCAAAACAAAGCACCTTCCCACGCCTCAAATTGTATTACTGTTATAGTGCCTGCATCGGCCAGTGCCAGCCGCGAACCCTCCGAACGTGCAGCACGCCCCCACGCACTTGCTCGGAAACGCGCCCCTCTCCCCCCCGCTCCCCCAGCACCCCCCCCGCAGCGCTGCCACTACCACACCAACTAGATCCGGAAGTCTCCCAGCACCCCGCTGCCCCGTAACGAGACCCCCCCCGTGAAATAGTCAACTGCTGCAGACCCCAAGCCGCCCAGTGACACAGTGACCACCATCCATACCGCCACTGAAATCATCGCCCCCACCCACGACACCCTCCGAAAGGCGAACCGGCCCACGCAAACTGCCCGAACCCGGCGCCCAACACCAATTTACCCCGCGCCCTGGTGCATCCTTAAGCCCCCCGTCCCGCCACGTGATACTTCGCACACGCACCACCCTCCTCACCCACAACGCCACTGAACCTCACTCCCTCCAAGGCCTAGCCCCCCCTAGGGGCGTCAAAGACGCGGTCGCGCCTCCCCGCCACCCCCCTAGCCACCTACGCAGGCCAGAACCCCCCCCAAGCAAACATCTATGTACGAACAATGCCAACAGAGCGGTTGCAGCTCAACCACCGTAGCCCCCCTGCTTCTTAACCGCACAAGCCCCGAGACGCTTCTCATCTACACCCCCAGACGCGTACACTCCCCAGGCAAGATGACCCATCGGTTCAGTCGCACCCGCCACCCCACACGCCCTCGACGGAAGGATCTAGGCCCCGACCCTATCCACCGCGCATCACTGACGCTACCCGAGGCCAACGCCCGTGGCCTGCAAGAACTCCTCACACCCAAGCCAAGAGGTGCTCCCCCCCCCCTGCTGCGCCATAACAAAGGCGCTCGGTCCCACCACCCCACCCAGCTGCCGAAAAGGCCCTGCGCCCCCCACGAGCCTCAAATTATCAATCAGCTCATCCGAGCCCCCAAGAGGCCCCCCAGAGCCCCCGGCACTCCATGAACTCCACCCCCCCGCCGCCTGTTTATAGGGGAAGTGTAGGGAGTCACCCCTGCACCAACCCACCACCACAACGTCCCCTCGCAGACCCGCCCCACGAGCCAAAACACCCCGCTCCATGACAATAACGTCCTGCCCCTCCCCCACACCCACTAATCCCGCCCCGCCAACCGGCCTCGTTCCCACCGACCCCTAGCGCTGCACCCCCCGCCGGTCCCCCGCGTCCCATCACCCACCGTCCCCCCCCACACCCTCTACCACCCATCATCCCCCCCAACTATTCCCGGCCCCGGCCCCCACCGCCCCCGCACCCCCCCACCCTACCCCCCCGCCCCTCCACCCCCCTCCACGCCACGTCTGCCTAGCCCTCCTCCCCCGTAAATCCTCCCCACCCCCGGCGCCCCCGCGCCCAATTACCTCCCCCAGTGGCCCCCCCCGCCCCCGCATTCACACACCGCGCCTCGTGCTAGCCCCACTCGTACCGCCCAACGAACCCCGCAGTCCTGGCCCTCCCCAGTCGCGCCCCCAGCCCCTACCCCCTCCACCTGGCCTCCCACACGCCCACTCCCCGACCGACTAGCGGGCCTCCCACGCTCCTACCCCCCACCCCCGCCGGGCCCCCCCCCACCTTTGCCCGACCCCCCAGCCCCCCCCCACCGTCCACGATTGCCCGCAGCCCCACACGGCAACCGCTAAATAGCCCACTCACCCAAAGGACCGTCGACCCCTACTGGTTTTGCCGCACGCGGCTACCCCAGCTACAGTCCACCCCACGCCCTGGCGCCACCCCTCGCAGCCCCCAACCAATGAAGTGGCCTCCGCACGCGCCACCTGTGCCCGTGCTTCACCGACGTATAACGCCTTAGCTCGAAAGCCATCCGTTCTAACACCGTCCCCCCCTCATGCCACCCCATCCCTCCACCCCGCACCATGCCCCCCCCACTCCTACAATACCCCCCCCACCCTCCCCCCCCCTCATATTTTTCCCAGATATCTCCAGAACGCTGGGAGCAGGCCCATGAAATTTTGGGACTTTTCATAGAATTGAACTCCGCATTTGGAGTCAAAATTTTGAGTTCTTAACCTGAACAGAGGCGGTTCCAGGGCCACAGTTTGGGTGGGTCGGAGGCGACATTGGCGATAATACGGAAATGCGATCTTCCACGGTTTCTTCCTAACTGCCTCGAAGTATGAGGAGTTACATCGGTTTACGGTGATTGCAACAAGTGCAAATTAGTTGATGTTAATGAAATATCATAAAAATTGCATGGCAGAGGCGGTTTCAGGGGCTTGAAAAGGGGGGGGTTTCCATGAAGTATTCAATGCTTGGCGGGAAGCCAATAGAGCAATGTAAGGGGCATTATAGCTATCAAGATTGTAAAAGATAGCTTCTGCTTCCATTATTTGCATAATGTATTACATATAGAGTTTCAGGGGCGTGTTCAGGAACATGAAAAGGGGGGTGACTGGCATGGTGATGACGATAAGCCAGCGATAACGGCCCAATTAGACGTTTAGCTTATAATGATATATGCACATATGAGGCCAGAAAAGGGAATAAAACCTTTTTTGCAGAGGCGCGCCTCAGGAATGGAAGATAGGGGGGTCATATTATTGCAAGGAAAACTAAGAGGTATGGGCGTACAATTACATAACATACTGCAGTTTTCGGATGAAACACGCACCACAGGCTACTCTACGAACGATTATAAGATAATAGGCGAGTCCAGGTAGGGTAAAAAGGGGAGGTAATCAATGCTAATTGAAGTTGTAAGTGAAATAGTCAGTGTTGAATAGTTAGGTATCATAATGGCGATAATACACTTATCAAAAGGTCTTGCGCCGCCCCAGTTTGGATCCTGGATACGCCTATGATGAAGTACAACATGCAAAAAGGAACTATCTACGATCAGTAACATATTTATAGTGCTGGTAGCAACTTGTCTGCGGTTAATATTTTTTCCAATTTTACCCCCCTTTTCACTAACCTGGTACCGCCTATGGCAAAAATATTATGTATAATTGTTTTTGTCTATGTCTCAATCACATACCATTTCATTTATAAAAAACAACATAAAAAATGGTTTTATTACGCATATACTTCACCCCCATATTTAGTGACCTGCACAAGCGCCTATGAATTTTGAATTTTCAAACGTCACCATCATATTCAATTTCCAATTCAATCTCTATCGATTCCTATTCGTTGTGTTAAAATCGGTCGATAACATGAAAGCTATGTTGGATCAAAAATACCACTAAAATTTGTAGTTTTTGCCCCCCTGTTGCCCCCCTATCCCAAATTTATATTTTCTATTATTTAGAAATGTAGATCGTATTGAGGGAACCAACACCGTTTCATTTTTGAAAATTGGACGAGTAGATCTCGAGATCTCCGGGGGGGGGGCGGAATCCGCCCCCCCCCCCCTGTTACAAATAGGGGTAGCCAGGAGCCTGTTACAAATAGGGTTAAGGGCTCTCCAGAATGACCGAGTAGCTTTCTCAGACTTGCACAGGCCCTTTTAGGTCTGACAATGGCCCTCTTAGACAAGCGTAAGGTTCTTCTCAGATCAGACGGTAGTCATCTCTGGTCGACAGATAATCCCTCTAAAAGAAGCGGAGGGTCCCTCTCTTAGGGACTTAGGGCTCTCTTAGGCCTGAAAAGCGCCCCCCCCCCCTCCCCCTCTGGACGATTAAGGGTCCTTTCAAACCGGTAAACAGATATATCAGACAGGCACAGGGCCCTCTCAGGCATGTCAAAGGTGATTTCAGAACGACAAGGAGCCTAAGGCTCTAAGGCCTGGAAGATACTGTCTCAAACCAACTGAGCCCCTCTCAGACCGCCGGGTTCTTTCCGTCTAGACAATGACCATCTAAGACCAGCCTGGGCCCGCTCAGGCCTGGCAAGACTCAGAGCAACTCGAGCCGACCGATGGTCCCCTCAGGCCGACTGAGTTATCCTTCAGGCCAACCAAGGGCCCCTCAAGCCGACCAAGGGCCTCTCAAGTCGACCGAGAGCCCCTAAGGCCGACAGAAGAGCCCCACAGGCACACTAGGGACCCCTATAGGCCGACCGAGGGCCACTCAGGCCGACTAAGGGACCCTCAGGCCAACCGAAGGCCTCCTCAAGCAGCTGACCGAAGACCCCTCAGGTCGAAAAATCGCATCAAACTGACCGAAGGCACCTTAGGCCGAAAAAGGGTCTTCTCAAGTCGACTAAGCCAACTGAGGGCCTTTCAAGGCGACCGAGAGACCCCTAAAGCCGTCAGAGGACCCCCTCAGACAAACGATGGCCCCTTCAGGCCGACCAAGGACCCCTCAGACCGAAAAAAAACTTCAAGCTGACTGAGATCCCCTCAGACTAAACGAGAGCCACTCAGGGCGACCGAGGGTTCCACAGGCCAACAGAGAGCCCCCTCAAGCTGACCGAGGATCCCTCAGACCAAGCGAGGGTCCTCAGGACCACTAAGGGTCCCCTCACGCCAACCCAAGAACCCCGCAGGCATACCGAGGGCCACTCAGACCGACAAAGGGTCCTTCAGGCCGACAAAGAGCCCCTCAGGCAGAACCAAAAGCTCCTCAGGCCAACCAAGGGTCCCTCAATCCGGCCGAGGTTTCCTCAAGCCTATTGAGGGCCCCTAAAGTCGACCGAGGGCCCCTCAGGCCAACCGAGCTTTCATCCAGGCCGACCGAGGATCCCTCCCATGCTGACAGAGGCCCCTTAGGCTGAAGAAGAGCTCGTCAGTCCGGCTGGACACCCCCCAGGCCGACGAAGGGCCTGCCGGCCAAGCCGGCCGAGGTTCGATCAAGTCGACCGAGGCCCCCACCCCCTAGTCGACCGAGGGCCCTCAGGCCGATCAGGCCGACTGAGGTTCCCCCCTCAGGCCGGCAGGGGAACCCTCAGGCTAAACAATGGCTCCTTAGGCCGACTGAAACCCCCACGGATGGACGAATGACTCCTTCAAGTCGACGGAGTGCTACTTCAGGGCTACCGAGCTCCCCTCCAGGCCCAACGAGGCTCGCTCAGGCTGACCGAGGGCTCTTCAGGTCAACCAAGGACCCACTCGGGCTAACCTCGGTTAACCTCCTGGAAGAGACATGGACCCCTAGGCCCCCTGGCCGCGATGACCCGATGCCCTTTGATGGTACGATCCTCTCGACGTTCCTCCGCATCAAAGTATTATTTTAGCACGATGTTAGATATTTAGGATATTGCAATACCAGGGACCCAAAAAGGCTGCATAAACTGTCAGCCTTATTTCAAGCCCCCCCCCCCCCCCCCCCCCCCCCCACCCAAACAATTTTTTTTGTTTACAACAAATTCTATTGAACGCTATTTAAATAGAGCACTTCGATCGCTAATTCGTCATGCTCCCCTTCGCTATTCGCTAATCTGAACGCTTGAACCTTGTGTCTACAGACTTGTTAGCAGAAGAGAATCCATGCTACCAACTTACCCATATCATAATCGAAAAGCAGTCGCAGATGAAATCACAATGCTCGTATACTTACTTGTAAGATGTAATACTCGAGATGGCATCACATCTTGACAGTGTCCTGGCATTGAGAAATTTGGGCGGAAAATGACATCCTATGGATACTATTTTTCCACTCTTTTTGCCAATTTTCCTCTTAATTTTCCACTCCTTATTCTAAAATATATTGGATAATTTGAACTCTATACTGATTTATGGATGTAATGATAGGACAAGACAGGGAAAGACAGATCAAAATTGGCATAGGTAATAACTAATTCTGGTGAGCGGGTAATTGGACATTGATAAAGCCGAAAACAATGGCTTTTGGTTGAATTTTCCACTCTTTATGCTTATTTTTAGCCATCATTTTCCATTCCGCACCCAAGCTCCAAAGCAATCCTAGGACCCTGCATCTTGATATGATTAAATACGCAAAATTCAAAACAACAATCTGTACGGAAATTTTAGAGGGGCACACATTTCGGAAAACATTGGGGGCCCGGAGCACCGTTGGGGGGGGGGGGCTTAGCTCAGCATGGGGGGGGGGCTCGGGCCCTCCCAAAGAGATATAAAGTTCCGCCCCTGGTTATGTGGAATACGTCTAATAGTATTAAGTAAGGTAATTAGGTTCAGTTGAAAAATCCCAATGTTCTTCTTTTTGTAGCTGGGGCATTCCACGACAAATCAACAAAAACAAAGTGCCAAATGACACCGTCATGTCACCGATTATGGCCAAAATTGGTATATGGGGTAACCTGGGGCGCTAAAGTGAGCTGTGAAAGTTGTATTGCAATGCAAGCAGTGGTTCAGGAGATATTGTCTCGGGCATTTTCATAAGGTCACGGTGCAGGTCAACCTGTCAGCCCAAATGGCGGGGAATTTATGAAGCAATATAGATGTATGATATGTCATTCGCATGACAATGAGCTGTTTTATGACATGGTGATGTTGATTTTTTTCATTTTTAACATTTTCAAATTTAGTACGTTTTCGAAATTGCACAACTTTTTTGGATACCTTTTCTCAGATGTGTTCTAATTTTTCGCTATGCTATTCTTACGTGTAAGGACGTGTCAATTAAGTAAAAAATGAGGGATATTTGCCTCCAAATATCTCAAATTTTGTAATTTTACATCCTATTCTATATAATAAAAAATATGTTATTCGTTAATAACTTTTGACTGAATAAAACTAGAATGGTACGGTAAACGTCATTTTGCTGTTCTCATCAAGGCGAGTTGAATGCTCTGCAGCATGATCCCTTTCTGACATTTGATGACCTTGACCTTAAATTTCAAAGCTAGTATGTTTTTTGTTGAAATTTTTATTTTGGGGGGATACTCTCCCAAGCCAAATTATTTCCTATTTTTACTTTATTATTGTTAAGTGTAAAGAAGTGTCGTTCAAACAGACAAAAAAAAATGATGGTTATTTGTCTTCAAATATGCTAAATTTGGTCATTTTATGTTCTTTTTGTGAAAGATGTTATTCTCCAATAACTTTTGACTGAATAAAGATAAAAGGTCAAATGGACATAATTTGGTTATTTTAGTCAGGACACGTTGAATGATATGCAGTATGACCTCTTTCTAACATTTGGTGACCTTCATCTAGGGTCAATGTCAAGGTTCTAGGTGAGGTTTCAAATTGTGGCCTATGTGGCGATGTTATATATCTTGAAACTTGTCTTGTTGCGAGGAATTCGATTGTGCTTAAATAACGCCTGATCGTCAATGGCAAAATGTAAATTCATTTTAATTTGAATGTCGAATAGTAACTTCATAACTTCCTTATCGGTGTAAAGAAAGCCCGAAAATGTCTCTGTTTGCTTTATAATCATCAACGATCGCGCAATTATTTTAGTACCAATTAATTCCTATCTTCAAGACAAGTTCAAACATATAACATCGCCGTGTAGGTCAAATTTGGAAAGGTGACCTTGCACCGCGACCTTGACCTTAGATAAAGGTCATTAAATTTCAGAAAGAAGTCATGCTGCACAGTATTCACCGCGTCTGGATGATAACAACAAAATGACGTTTACCTTGCCATTCTAGCTTTATTCAGTCAAAAGGTATTAACAAATAACTAAATTGTATATAAAATAGCATGTAAAAGGACAAAATTTTAGATATTTGGAGGCAAATATAAATCAATTTAATTCTTACACTTAATTGACACGTCCTTACACATATGAATAGCATAGCGAAAGAAATAACCCAAGTCCGCAAAGGGAAAAATGGGGGTACATTTTAGGCCATATTGGAGGCCCCTGGGGTCCGGAAGGCTACCAGTGAAATTAGCCCCCCCCCCCCATATGGGGAGGCTGGATCCGGCCAGTGCACGTGGCTCTCCCATGTAAGAGACTGGTCAACAAGGACGCCTAATACTTTGATTGTTTTATTTGTGGCCAGTCATTTCTAAAATAAAAGTCGGAAGTTTCCTTCACAGCCTGCCGTGTACCCAAGAGGGTGAAGATGGTTTTTGTGGGTTTCATTTTTAAAGAGTTCACCTTAAGCCACATCTGGATGGACAAATCACAAAAGGGACTCGAGACGGTTTTTGAGAAAGGCCATGCTAGCACTGTCTTTTGGGGAACAATCAAATAGCTGAGTGTCATCAGTATAGCTGATGAGTCGCCCATGAGGAATAAAAATTACATTTAATTTACAGTAAGACAAAAGAGTATAGGGCCTATAATAGACCCTTGGGGAACGCCACATGGCACCGGCATCACCGAAGCACCCCCGCTAACTACCTGCCTCCTGTCACAAAGATAGCTTGAGAACCAATGAGGAGGAACCCCGTGCCAACCCATTGTGCTGAGGAGGATACCATGGTCGACGCTGTCGAATGCTTTCTCAGGTCTAGAGCCGTAATCGATACCAGAAGACCAGAATCGATATTTTTGAGATCCACTCAACAGCGTCGACTATGCATCCTCCACACTGTGGCCTCGTCGGTATGGAAATTGCGATTCTGATCAGATACTGTTGTCATGTAGACAATCGGTCAGTTGGCTACAAACAACTCGCTCTGCGATTTTTGAGAAGAAAAAACAGAGACAGTAGTGATATCGGTCGGAAATTACTGGCCTCGCTGATGTCACCGGACTTATGGAGCGGGACCACTAACGCCGTTTTCCATCCAAAGGGAACCCTCTGGTGGCTATCGTGGCGTTTATCAAGTGCAACAGCTTGGGGCCTAAGACAGGGAAACATTGCCTTACAGCATACATGGGTAACCATCTAATCCTACCGCTCTAGAATTACTCATATGCCGTATTGCGACCGAGAGCTCAGGTAACGTCGCAGGTTTCAGCTCAAAGCTGGACGAACACACGGTAACAAGGCGCGGCAAACGTAGTTCGACGGCAAGTTGGCAGTCAACATCAGAGCTCAGCTCCGCCGCGACCTGAGCCCCAACTGAGGAGAAGTATTCGTTAAATACATACATCTGCATTAGTGAAGTAGGTGTTCAAAGCTTGCAATGTTGCTCACGAACCTCGCATGCAACTTTGCAGCAAGCGAAGAGGTGCCTTGAAAGCATTGAGTTCCAAAACGAGTAAGCACAACAAAGTCGTTCCGCTGTCCTTACCATTGTCGGTTGCCATGGTATTATTCCCGTCATCCGTTTTAAATTTATTCTTGTCTCCTGAATCTAGACGACATTCGTGAGACATATGATTTTGCCTACTTGAGAGAAACACTGAATTACCACCGTGAGTTATCTGAAACAGGGATCAGCCATGACACTTCTATTCTCGTGCGGTATACTGTTCTCCACGAGTGGTAACTTCCACAGCTCCTCGTTAAAGGGAATGTTTCACCTTTCTGAAAGTTGTCAAATATACGCTGGTTGTAGTCGAAAATAAGTAAGTGCTGCTCAAAACGATGGTGATATTTTTAATCTCGAAAAGTCACTTAACTTTATACAAATTACGTTTGTTTTTAAATTTGGGACGATGACGTCAATATTGAGCTATAAGAGCTATAGAGAAAACCTTTACGCTGCCATTTGGCAGCACAATCGTTTCAGACAATTTTGGCGACTTAAATACAAACATTGTGGAACTGTGTCTTATCCCGCACATAACACGACGATGAGTGCGAGGCATTGTGATAGCTCAATATTTATTTTATTAAAAAAAAAATCAATCCATAACTGAGACTTCAAACAACTTGAAAAACTTCAACTTGTACCGCAACCTATCGCGTTGGCCGTTGTTTACATCGTACTCGCCAAGGTTCGAGAAATAAAGGTCGTCTGACTTCCAGGACCAACAATCGTGAAGTGGCCGTCAGCCAATCAGCGGCGGGACTAGCCTAGACCCCATTTTTCAAATTATAAATTAAATTGCTTAAATACGGCTAAGTTTTGGGGAAAATTACCCTAGTATTTTCGACATTTCAACAACGGCCAAAGATATCTCAACTATCTCAACTTCATTCAAGATATTGAACTATCTCAGTTCAAAACCAATACAAAGGTGAAACATTCCCGTAAAGTCACACCCGCTAACTGGTCACTAGTCAGTGGTCAGCATTAGAAGCAGTTTTCGTCACGGGCCCACGAACCCCCAGCCCAGCCCGGCCCAGGCCCATGAACACCAAGCCCAGGCCCGGACCAGGCCCGGTCAAATTCATAATATTCAGGCCCAGGCCCGGTCTGGCCCGTTCAGATTAAGCATATCATTATTTTCACAAAATTGGCAATCATTATCCTAGCATATTTACTTGTATACTATACATGTGAAACAATGAACCAACTATGTGCTAACTAAAAAAAAAATGTAACAGCCACAGAAACAGTGTGTTGCTGTATGAGTGAACTGCTGGTTAAAATATTTTTTGAGCTCTGACCTGAGCTTGTGCGACGCGCGCATTACTTCAAAATTGTCAGACCCAGGCCCATCCAGAGCCCAGTGATTTCCATAAAGTTGAGGCCCTGCCCAGGTCCAGCCCAGGCCCAGCCCATGGCCCATAGGGCCAGCCCAGCCCGTGACGAACTCTGATTAGAAGCCACGTCATCTCTGTATAGCACTTGTGATCACCCTCCCCCGCACGAGCACACACTACATGTCTCGCGACCCTCCCGGCCCGTCAGCAGTTGAGCTGCCTTCCGCCGGTGACCTTGACCGGTCGCCAAGGTCATCAAGTGACGGGACAGGGGCGAACTCAGCGCATGGCAACCTGGGAACAAGGATACCAGAACACTGGGCCACGCACCACGCTGGACAAAATTATATCGCGGCAAAATCCAGAACTATCGCAGAATTCCAAAACATTGTCAAAATACCAAAACATTATCACAAGTCTAGCTCTAAATATATGATTTTGCCGGTTGCAACGAGTAGTAACCGAAAGTGATTGTGAGGAAACGCCGGCTGGCTTTACAAGGAAAGTTGATCATTATTTTATAGCATTCGTAAATATCAGCAAAGGATCAGGTAACGGATAAATCAGACAGTGCAGATCACGGTCGGTAGGAAGTCCGTAAGCCGTTTGCGAGTCGGCCCGTCAGCTAATATATTGCCTTTTGCAGCTAGCACCCCTGGTCAGCGCCCAGCACCCAGCACCCATTATCCACCAGCTTACCCCCACCACCCATCACCCATTAGCCACCAGCTTACCCCCACCACCCAGCACCCATCGGCCATTACCCAGCAGCCCTCCTAATCCCCCCCCCCCCCGATCCTCGACAGATGGCACGGCCGCCGACCCAGCCTGCCTTTAAAGGCCGGCAGCCCGGATTACCGCCTCATACAGACGATTACGGCGCACCGGTCACCTGAGTGCGGCGTTTATGGCGGCACGTGCGCCGTGCAGCTGTACACAGCCGGTGCACGTGCAGCACGCGCCGCGTACCGGACAGCGGCGACAAAGGCGGCAGCCGACCGGTCAGCAGGGGAAGGATGGTCAGCCGCCGGTTTATGGCGGATGAACATTGTTCGGTCCATGCATTGTGTTAGTTGTGTTTGGAGATGGCGGTGGTGATAAACGTTAAGCAGGGTTCAATAGTATTATATGGGTTTCCTTGCGATTGAAAATAATTATTGCATGTCCTGTTGTGTCATAGCAAAAATATCACATCACGCAGGAATATATGCTCGTAATGTGCAAGGATGTGCGGGCTGGGGCTTGCCATGATCTGCAGAATTGCACAGCGCTTGTGTATAAAGATGCGAGGGCTTACAAAGCGTACATTCTTGTCTATACCTTTACATAAATATCCTGGTTTCTGATAATAGCCTCATAATATTAATATCCGGATATAAATCAAATATCCCGGAAACCATGCAAATGTTTCATCATCGATCACATTCGAATGCAGGGCTAGGATGAACACCACGAGAAGCATCTTCCCGCTTTCACAGCGGATGAATTATTATCTTTGATGAATGAACTCTTCCACACAATCCGTTTCGATCCCGTACCGTTCCGCCCCTCCCAGCGGCCCGCCCCGTTCCCCAGGATGATAACCCATACCGTTCGCGGCTGTCCCGCCCGGTTTCGTGCCCGTTTCTCCGCTATAATGGCCGCATTGTTTTCGGCGGCCCGCCGGCGGTGCTCGCCCTTTTTTTGTCCGCCCAGCTAATGACCAAATTATTGGAACCTGGCATGAGCCGGCTTCGATCTGAGTAGAATCCATTAACTCTACTTACCTCTTCATCAATTTTAATCCCGCAACTCTTTCCCATCTGGCCGGCGGGCGCCCCGCGCCGCGTCGCGCTCCTCCGCTGCGGATAGAGATTTCGGCCATCTGGCGGCATGCGCGGCGCAGCGCCATGGTGGCGTTCATGGCGCGGCCGAGTCGTTAGAGGTGCGGCGGTGACGTTCGTGGCACGGCGGAGGATGGAGGAAGCTTCCCGAAATAGGCCGGTCCGAGGTGTGATCCTATCTGGCCGAATATCCGCCCCTGGCCCGATAAAACGCACCGCGGACGCACCTCTACCCTCCTCTCACTGTCAAGCGAAGAAGGATTGGTGGAGCGTCATGGTATCTGCTCAGTGGGTTGGCTGTGGGTACTACAGACCAAACTCGACCCCCAGTCGGGCTTCACCCCGCTCTGTCTGCCGCTATGAACCCAGCTGTCTGTAAGAACCGAGGGACATAATCGGCCAGTATAGGGTGATGCTTCTTTGCTTCGGTAGCAACTACACTGATGCTGGATGCATCACTGTAGCGGTGCGGCAGTTAGCTGCTAATGACAACTCGTCTGGCCACTGAGGCGTGCAAGGGGAAGCCAAGTGTTTATTGGCTAGTATACTACACTCGTTGTGATCATCTGATAATTCGAGCCCAGTTATGGCGGTCGAATTTCGGCACTATCATTTCATACCCGACTGGTCGCCGCCCCTATTCCGGCTCTCGACGTCTGGGATGGGTCATAATCTGAGTTTTTATCGAGTAGTATACTGGCAAAGTGGCGGTAAAAACTACGATAACCGAGCCTTGACCTAACGTAAAAACTGGTCTGTGGAAGTGGAGCAAACACCCCTATCGCACTGGCCTACCCGAAAACGCGTCTTTTTGTCCGGCTTTAAATGTCAAAGAGCACGGCTTGAGCAAAAAGGACCACCTCCGTTGGATGAGGGACACTATATCAGCGCTATCTCAGCTATAAACGACTTCATGTAAGATTATGCACACTCGCCCGATTTGAGCCTGATTCGACGCACAATTGCTTCAGATTTCGTTTAACAAAAAACTGATAGTTTGACAAAAATAATAAACTAATAGAACCGGTCTCACCGGTCCGGTCTCAAATTGAGACCAGGCTAAAACCGACGTGACCAGAAATGACAATCCGTTTCATTAATCATCTAAATCAAACTAGACGACCCGACTCATTATCATGTCTGATTCTCTTACAGATCTACGACATCTATAAGAGTACCACCGTCCCTAGCAATAACAATATGCAGGTCACGCGGTGAGTCCACCAATGAATTGGTCCCACCACACTGCCCGATCTGTCGGCACCGCCAGCCCGCTTACAGGCAACCTTTCAGTCCACCAAGTAATTCAATTACTTCCCAGTCAACGGGTCCGACCAGAGCCCATAAACGTCACTCCAATTACTGGTGGCTGTCACGGCGACCCCTCCCTCCCTCCCCTCCCAGCCCCTCCCTTGTAAGAGGTAATCCGCCGGTAGCCGACCGGGCACGTGTAGGGGGGGCGGAGCGGGGGACGGAGGGGGCGGAGATCCGACAGGCCCCCTGTTCTGGGGGATCCGACAGGCTCCCCGCCGGCCGGCCCGGCTGGGTGGCCAGTGAAGGGGATACACGACCTCGCAGCCACGCACACCACCACTAATGACGGTATGTCGTGACGGCAACGTGTATAGAGATCGGGAGGGAGGCTGGTTTGACGTACTGCTAGGCAGGTGGGGTCTGTCTGGAGACCGGGGGAGGCTGGTCTATTGTGTTGCTAGGTGGGGGTCTGTCTGGTCTGTAGGGAGGTGCTGAGGTCTTCCGTGTTGCCAAGTGGGTCTGTCTGGTCAGTGGGGGGGGGGGGGGGGAGAAGCACCTTCATCCACCCTGCCAAGTGCCACTCCCAACGTTGGAACGAAGATGGGGCCGGCTCCAGTAATTTTGTTTGCTTGGATATGAAAAGCTAGGTATGACAGAATGACATGACACATGACTTCTAAGAAACAAACTGTTCTGCAATAGCTCCACTGTGTTTGTTCAATGACGTTACAACGGAAACCACATCGTGAGCCGGTACATATGCTGGTATTTTTACTGTCATCGTCCCCACGACCATCACATGCATACCATTGATGGCATTTTGTTCCTCAGCATCTGGAAGATGTGATGGCAGTTGCTAGAAATGTGTGCTGTTTATCTTCAAGATAAGGTGATCTACAAGACCGACTGACCGGTGGTTGCATCAGGTTCATATACTCACATGACAGGAAATCATCAATCATGCCATCTGTTTAGACAATAATTTGATACCAGACTTCCTAAAGGCTTCAATTAAATCAGTGGACTCCGCATATTCCCGTCGAGGAGTCAACCCGTCGGGTCCCTACTCCCCGTCGAGGTTCACATTAACGGTCAGGGTCCACGGCTGCCCCGTACTTCAGCGATGATGCACGATGAGTTAAATGGCATGGCATGAGGATGAGTTAAACCGCATCAATTCCGCTACCACTCCCGAGTAGCTCACTCCACCTCATGGCAGCTCGTGCCCCGCGAACTCCACTGTTTCGTTTCCAGCGAGAAGCAGAGACCACTCCATCCCCATCGCACGTCCTGTCGCGGGCACGAACGTCTGTCCCTACGTTCGTGCCCGCGACAGGGTCAATCTCGACTCCCGGCGACCCGCCCGACCGACCGGCCTGCCATGAACTCGCCGAAAGAGTGTTCACCGATCTATCAGACGGCGTCCCTGCGTCAGATTGTGCCGTCACTGCGTCAGATTGAGCGCCGCTTAATTACGCCGCGACTGATTGGCGCGGCATTGCCGGCACACAACAGTGCTGCTGATGGATCAGCCGGGCGGCTATTGTGACGCGCCCGCGGCGATCCTGGCGCAGCGCGCCGCGCCGGGCGCCTTTCTCCGGCGTTCCCACCCTTTGGCTGGCGGCGAGGCGCGGCGTGGCGCGGCGCGGCGGGCGCGTTCGTGACGCGGAATGCGGCGGCACGCCCATCCGTCAGCGGCGCGCCGTGCGCCACAATGGCCGCGCCGCGTCACGTTCGTCGCAGCGCGCGCGCTCTGTTTGCCTTCCGCGCGAGCTAGCGAGTTGGCTGCCGCGGGGCGGGTGGGGACCGGCGTCCGGTGTGTCGCCCGGAACTGGTAGAGGCGGGGTCGTCAGCGGACCCGACCCCGCTGCCGCCCCGCCTCCCGGAACATGGCATGTAGGTCAACCACCGTGACTGCATGCCATGCCTAATGGGATGCGTCATGAGAGGAGTTCCTGTAGTCAAATCGTCAGTCGTCAATCGTCATTCGTCATTCGTCATTCGTATTTCGTCTTCCCTCTTTCGTCTCGTCTTTCGTCTTTCGTCTTTCGTCTCTTGTCTCCGTCTCTCTCCACTCGTCTCTTGCCTCAGTCTCTCTCCCCTCGTCTCTTGTCTCCGTATATCTCCCCTCGTCTCTCTCCTTTTATCTGTCGTCACTCGTCACTCGTCTCTCGTCTCTCGTCTCTCGTCTTTCGTCACTTGTCATGATATACCGGTCAGCCAGTGACTCAACCCAGCCTCCATCCAATGCCTTAACCCTCGCCAGTGCAGGGGGTTGATGCCACCCCGCTCGGTTTTTCGGGAATAACTCGCTTAAATATCAACCGATTGCGATGAAACTTTCAGTACCCTACTTGTGAACAATTGTACACATATTCTGAAAATGTTAAGTAGTAAGTCACATGACCTACAACTTTGACCTGTTTTTCAAGGCATGTCAGGCGCAACTGGCGTCCCGTAGTATTGATCCTTGTAACTTATGCAGTTTCATAGTGTTTGTTGTTCAGGAGCATATGCACAGGTGTTTCCAGGTGACAGTTGTGGTTTCCGTTGAGATTGTGACCTTGTTTGACCATTTCAGAGGTCAACCGAGGTCACTAACCTCCGATGACCTCATGTTACTTTTTTGGCTTCTGGCAGTTTCTAGGACATTTTGTGACGCTGATTTCAAATATGGGATCCATTTTACATAAGTATATGCTCATTCGTGATTCTAGCTCGATTAAATTCAATATATACGCATTTACAAGTTGGTTGAATTTTGGGTCATTGACATGACCTCAGAAGTCACATAATGACCTAGGACTTTAAAATCGGGTATCAATGGCTTCTTCTCGTGACAAGCAACACGCTCGTTTTTTAATCGAAGCTCTAGCCCAATTAGGGGCGAAACGCTAGTGGGGTTAGTCGCATGCTAGTGGGGTTAGTCGCATGGTTAGTCGCGAAACGCTAGTCGCATGCGTCAAACCCAGTATGTATACACTGGATGGTTGTAATCGTTGCTTTTTCAAGCATTAGCTACAAATGTGATCCCAAAACCTGCTCACAATATTAGTAGGTTGTATAGGACCAGTCTCAGTTCAGTTCGATCATGATACAAATTGCAGAACTTAGTTGAAGGGAGTGTGTCTACTGTTTTGGATTGTCAAAAATAACAACCGCATCCTGCCAGCCCAAAGTTGTTTTTATTCCGGTAAGTAGCTATTACTTTAATGGTTGGATACAATGAAATTCACATCTGGAGCCCCTTTATGATAATTTGCACTTATATCGTTTTGGGTTATTTTTCGCTTCAATATCGATGAAACGATCGCAACTACGTGAAGGTAATCAGGGGGAAGAAGATGTTGCGTGAACGACGCACCTAAGCAAAGTACAATCAGATCGTTCCGCCTATTCAATACGTGTGGGAATTGCGCTTGTTTTGGTTTGGGGTTGGTGGTTGCAAATTATTGGTATTGTTTGATATATTTTGTCAACGCTAAGTCAGGATTGATGCACATCACTGGTATTCAAGGACGGATCCGGGGGACGGGGCTATGCCCCCTCTCCAAGCCTGTTCAAGGGGGGGGGGGCTAAACTATGTTTTGCCCCCCCCCCCCCAAGACATGAAGTCTAATACATGCTATATTTGCGTTTTTAGAACGGTACTGGGCATCCAAAAATTGCAGCACACAAAATTCAGCTAGCCACAGTCAAAAACTGTAAAATTTCGCGCCGTTTCGCGGCATGACACAAGTTTCGCAATTGCATATACAAATTTGGAAAATGGGAAAATGAATTCCATTAAGTGTCATGCAGAGGCTCTCCTTGGCGGTAATTGCTGTCCCCAGGGCCAACTCTCTTCATAAAATATTAACTTTAAAGCGGGCTACATGTTTAGCTAGTCTGCCGAGTTACGAAAAAGGCGACGCGAACGCATAGACGCGGACATCGGCACCCGGAAGCTGCTCCAGCGGTGCCTAACTTGCTGGCCCGAAGAGCTAATAGTGGGGACCAGGCCAGGACTATCTCCCCAAGCCATCTCCCCCCCCCCCCAGGCTCTTCTAGATCGACAGGGACCATTTATGCTCGGAAAAGTCGTTCTGCCTCTTGCTGCTTTCAAGCCATTGCACGGTTACCAGTTGTTTGTCACAGTTCGTTACATATGTAATACAGTTATTATTACCACATGTACTATTGAGCGCTGACTGCCACCGGTCATCGCGATTTACTATCCGACGCGAATGTATATGAAAAACTACATTCATTTCAATATTTTTCATCATACCGAGATGTGCAACCAGGAAAAGAGGTCTTGGCTTCATTCACGGCCTGGTTCCAATTTTGTTTTTCCAGGACCCATTTTTTTTTGTACGCCGCTTCGCGGCGTCACATCGGTAGTCATCGTCATAACGAAGTCATAGTGATCGTCATCGGTTCGTCGCAACGCTGAATTGAATGAATAACATTTTTAACTTCTTATCCTCTACAAGGCCCACCGCCTATATTTCTAGGTTTTATCAGGCAAATCCGTACAAATTTCGCGCCGCTTCGCGGCGCTAACTAACAAGTACCTACCTACTATAACATGCAAATCCACATTAAAAATGATGCAAAGGCATTTGTTATACACGCATAACAAATTGAGATACATTTTTTTCGTCATTTCAGCCGACCCCTCCCCCCCCCCCCCCCCACACACACACACTCAAAAATTATCGGCGACGTCCCTGGGTACAGCTGACAATTGACATAGTTTTGCTCAGTGTAAGGCAATGTCGGAACAATACAAACTGCAAGCTGACATCCTTCCTTTTTCGATATCCCAAAAGATCGAAAACTTTAAAAAAAAACACATTAGAAATCGTGTGGTTGCAAAATAAAGTGGCCCAAATCCGGGAAGAAAATCGAAATTGGGGGTAGGTAAGGTCCGCTAAAAAAACGGTTTGCCTCCCCCCCAAAACGGCTGGCTGGATCCGCCCTTGCTGGTATTCATAAATTGGAACGACGATACAGAACAATGAAGACGATGTAAAACAACCGGTCGCAAAGAAAAATGGCCGTCGAGGCTGTGTTCGCCTGCTTCTATCAGCGCTCACGAGCTGTTTTGTCGAAATGCTATTAGACGGTGCTAACGATATGCTAGCAGTTTAATCGGTACTATCAATACTTCTAGTAGCGGAAGCTCTCTGGGGTCTACCCGATAACTGTTTGCTACCAGTGAGTTCATGGGATCTTTGGAATAGCTTAGCAATTACTATGAATCGGGAGAAATGAGGCGCGAAAAGGCATGGTTGGATTCAGAAAATTATGTTCTATAAACCTGTGTCAAAAACCCAAATAAGCGATGTCAGTAGACACACTCCATTTAAAAGGCTGAATATGCAAAACTAAAAACTTCCTCAGAACAGCGAATCACAGCGAAATATTAGAGAAAAAAACTTGCCAAAATTTAGCATTTGTTTTCAAATTTAAACAAAATATTTTACAAATACTCCAGAATTGTAAGTACAAATCCAATACCAGTACACATTTCCAATGCAGTCATTTTTCCTGAATTATTCACTAAAACTGTTTAAACATGTTATCTGGTGTCAGAATCGAGCCTAATAAGAAGCAATTTAGTCCATCTCGTCTATCACCACTCCCCAGATGGGTGGTCGGCCCATTTAACACCTCAGCACGGCATGTGGTCTATAATCCCCTTCTCTCTCCCGGTGCTCGTATGTCTCCTGTGTGCAACTCGCGTCCACACACTGTCTGCATACCGACCAGATGTGCCGGGCGCCACCGGTTTACATTTATACATGCTATAAAGCAGCGAGGCCGTTTTTACCGTCGGACAGCCGGCAAAAACATGAATCAGGCAGCTGTTGAGCTGCGGCGGTCGGCCGGCGACCCCGACCCCAACTCACGGCGGAAACAGTCCTGCAACACAGCCCGGCTGGCACATACAACAGCCGTCTCTCATTCAACTACGCCGCCACACAGCCAGCCGATCGCCCGCCTGGCCTACCGCCAGGCCGGCCGACAGGCCCACCGGCACGCGAAAAACAGGATGTCGAAACTCAAAACCGTTCTGGGGAGGACGGGGCGGCGGCGGCGCTGGCGGTGGTGGCGGCAAACCCCGGCTGTGGCGGCGCAGGCGGTGTCGGCAGCCTGCTAAACAAACCGTACCGCTGCTTCGACGCCGGCCTGCTGCGCTGCCAGAGAGTCACACCGGCACCAGTCGCTTCCGGTGAAGCTTCCGGCCCGTTGCAGACCCCCCCCCCCCCCCCTTGATGCGCCCCCTCGCGGCTGATGACTGGAAGAAACGGCTGCTGCAGGAATTCCATTCAGTTGTTTTGGTAAGAGGTGATGCATGCGCTGTCTTTGTCCGGGGATTGTTGTGCCATGTGCGGGTATGAGCTCATGCGTTATGCTTGTGCCGTGTGTCCTGCCATGGGCGCAAAGTGGACAAGCAGTCGTCGCGACCTGAAAGAAAAACTCCAACAAACAAACAATGTGCCTTCAGGCCGTTGCCAACGTTGGCTTACGATAGCAAAAACAACTAATAATGTAATGACAGCAATAAAACTCATAAAAGCGCACGTCGAGCGCGTGTGTGCGTGAGCGTGCCACACTACCACACACTGCGTGTTGCGCAGGTATACCACCTGTGGGGTAAAGTGTCTCGGATCCGGTTTAAATTCAAACATAATTGCTAACGAAGTGCCGGCTGGATAATTAGGCGGCGCGGAAATACAGTGCCGGCGGCGTCGGCGCGGCTTTTAATTTCAAATCACGGCGGCCGGCGGCCCGGCGCGGCGCGGTATAGCCAGGAAGGAAGGGCGTGGGGCACGGGAAGGGAGATGGGGAGATAGGGCAGTCAGTGGGCCACACAGCCGGCCGGCCCCGGGCTGGGGCGGCACCCGGCACCCGTCACGCCCCGCTCAACGCTGCAGGATGCTCTTTTGCTGACACGTCACTCAGTGGACGGCTGCAGGGTGAATAACAATGTGTTAATATTTAACGGGATTATTAGCGGCTTTGTCGCATTTCTACTCTGAAAAAGTGGAACGTTCACTTCATATAGGTATGTAGTGAGCGCAACACCTCCCGAGTGGTCCCTTTCCACCTTTTACCGGGCAAGACCAAAGACCATATATGGTCTTACTGGGTAAAAACAAACTTTGGTCATGTGTATTTGACATTGGGAAACCGGTAGGAGACCACGTTGCATCGCTTTACTGATTGAAAACGCCTCGTTGAAAACGGCGCATGGATTTATGAATAACACACTATGAATTATTAATTATGAATAATGAACATAACGTACCACATGTGATGACAATGCAATCACCATCATTGTATCAACGCTAGCCGCTTCATCATCCATTTAAATCCGTGCAGAGTTGCCACACTTAACCAATCAGCTCATCAATTGACAGAGAGGGCACCTTATAAGCCACGACAGCCGTCCTATTGAACCGTTCAGCAGGCGCGTTCAGAAGGCGCGTTCAGCAGACGTGTTCTTGCCACTGCAGCAGCAGCAGCAGCAGCAGCAGCAGCAGCAGCAGCAGCAGTGTTCAGGATGGTGGCGAGACCACAGCAGGTGTCGGCAAAACGCACGGTTGCAGCCCGCTGCCACCGTCCCATTCAGAGGCTCAGAATGAACTGTGATCGTCACGGCTATGCCGACGACCTCGCGTCCCCCTTCGAGACCGGCCGGGCGGACGACGTGCAGTGGCGCGTGTACGGACAGGTGGCGCACGGGCTGCAGGTCATGGAGGGCCATACAACCGGTAATAGGATGTCTGCAAATGAAGCCCCACAATGAATGAAATATGGATAGATGTTCTTGTGAATCAAACTTGGCCACGCGCCCTGAAGGGCTTCTGAAAATTGCATGCACTTGATTCCGCCTCGCTCTCAGTTCTCGACTCTCAAAGCGGCAATATAATCTAAATTTGCTGGGAAGGATGGGAAAGCAGACTAACTTACGTACACATTTTATGACCGTGGGATAATATAGTCAAGTATAAATGCCATTACACATGCTTCACTTTCGGACATCTCACACCGGCCAAGCATCCGGGAACGCGTATTAAAATATTATCAGACCAATAACTTTTGTTTCATCATTTCAAGAAACAAACACTGTCTTCTGACACTCTGCCTTCGCTTGAACGACCGCCGTCTCTATTTTTTAAGTTGCCATCCACTGCTGTTCCCCTGCGTTGGCCGACAGAGCGACAAGGTGACCGGTGGGCGGCACGGTACGGCCTCCGTCCCCCACCAGTCGAATGTCACAGGACGTCCTCGGACGCGGCAGTCGGACGTGCAGCAGTGTGACGGTCCTGGGCGGCCACTGTTCCGCTGCGCTGCGTCGCGCTGCCGTTGACACAGGAACTGGGCTCTGCTGACGCCGGCGGCGGCCCGGCGGCCCCGACAACCGGCCAACAACGGGCCGATAACGAGCCTCGGGGCCATTTCACGGTCCGCCGCCAGCGGGGCCGTGATTTCAGCGGCGGAACGGACCGTCTCCGGCGACGCCATCCTACTGTGTCTCCTCCGGTGGACACTGGACACTGGAGTGGACAGTCTCTGACGCCGTCACCCCCCCCCCCCCCCCTCCCATGTAGCTTCCGTTGCTCCTCCAGTGGCCGTTAGGAGGTCCCACGTGACCATGTTCCGCTGTCGGACCGTCTCCGACGCCACCCTCCCTCCCTCCTGCGTCGCCTCCAGGAGCCGGCAGAAGGTCTAACGCCTGACAATCAGACCATCCATGACAGTCCGACAGTCTGACTGGTAGGCCGACCGACCGTCCAACGATCCGGCCGTCCAGACGTCCAGATTGGACGTCCGGTCGGACGGACGATCCGGACGTCAAGACGTCCGGGCGTCCCACCGTCCACCGTCCCATTGTTCGGTTACAGTCTGACTGTCTTTTGACTGTATGCATGTTTGCCCAAAAGTCTGTCCAGTGGCTGTTCCAGATTTGTCATCTGGACCCTACGACCGTTTACGTGAACGTGTTCGATACCCGTTATGCTAGAGATGATTCAAAACAAGGACAAATGCAGATACGGTCAATGCTGGCTTCGCTGCGTCTGCTGAATTTGTGATTGAACACTTCATTGGGTAAGATCAAACTACCGATGTGCTTGTTCACACAAGTGACATTCATGTGCACACATGACCTTATAGCACTCCATGTATGCATCGCACATGAAGTGTTATACATGAATTAGTCAACGTATACATTATAATGAATAAATGCATCATCTGCCGTCTGCGCCAACATTGGCAGTTGTTGCGCCTGTAAGCCAAAATTATGAATAAATGTAGGGTAAGGTGGGGACGCCCCCATTAGATGTTTTTTGCTGAAACTCTCGTTTCATATTTGACGGAGGCGGATAGCGTTAGCGTCGTGACATAGATTGGAGATTTGTCTTGCATTCTGCATTGCCTAATTGTACCCCTTTCATTTGATAAGTCTGTAGGCGACGATTTCCAAGAAGCCTGCAAAAGGGGCGCCTTGAGCCCGGGGGTGGGGCTCAAGGCGACCCATAGAGCAAAATGCTCCTTCCCTTCGAACTCGGCTCCTATGGTGAGCTGGCGAAAACCAAAAATACCTTCGATAGCTAGTCAGAATTCATGTCGAAACTACTTTGGTAATTTTTAGCTCAGATCAATATTAAGGTCAACAGAGGTCATACAATGTCAAACATAAAAACTGATGAAGTCTGCCCCAGAATTCCACAAATATATCGGGAACTACGAAAAGCTAGGAACTAGAGATGCAGACAATTATAATGTATTGGTCACGGCTCCGGTCACGGCGGCTGACCTAGTGCAGAGGTCACGGCGTGCTAGCATCCAGGTCAATTTGAGTCCCAGCTTGGTCACGGCAAGATCGATTTTTACAATTTCAACATATGAAATAGTTATGTAATTTGTATCCTAAAAATACACTTTGCTAGAACATTTAGATTTGAGAACATTGCTAGAACAGCAACAGGACAAAACTGCCCATACCTTGAGGTAGGATGGATGTAGGAAAATCAATAAATGAATGAATGAAAAATGAAGTGAATGAAATGCATGGTTACCTAATACCTACTACCTAGTACCTACAAGATTCAAAAATAAATAAGCCACTGAAAGAATATCAAAGTAGCGAAGTAATCCAACATCAACAATGGCATTTTAACCCGCGCACGGCAGGGGCTTTGCGCCGAACACGAACTGCCGGGGGTTGATTTCCGCCCCCCCCCCCCTAAGATCTCGAAAACTACGCTACGTAGCGAGAAGCGGAAAACGGAATTTGATAGCTTGATACATGTTATATCGAAAGTATTCAGTATTGTTTTAGGTCAGGTCAAAATTGAGGTCACCAGAGGTCATCAAAGGTCAAATTTTCCAGTTTTTCCTGTTTTAGGACATCGCTCCAGAAATTCCCATATATCTCAGAAACTATGCTAGTTAGAAACAAACCGAAAAAAGCAAACGCCAGCCAGTGAAATTTGCAATCGCTAAAGTGTCCTCAAATTTGATCTCAGATCAATATTTGAGGCTCCAGAGGTCAAAAAATGAAAAAATGACGTTTTTTTGCTAAATCGTTTTTCGCTATTAACTTTTTATATAATAAAGATAACAAAAAACTGTTTACGCCATTGTTTTTATCTTGTCAAGGTGCTTCGAATTATGTACATCGTAACCTTTTTAAGTCAACTAAAAAATTTGACCTCAGGTCAAGGTCAAGTGGTGACCCAAGTATGACATGCTGCATACGGGAAGACGTGTCTCGACGAGACAAACACATTGATGTCTGTTTAACTCCTCTATCTTCCTTATGTCGGGAGTTATTGACAAAAAAAAAATGATGGTGACCTCGGATGACCTGAAATGACCCAATAGGGGTCACTGAACAAAACTTACACTTGGATCATCAAGAATATCCTATAATAACATGATCCAGAAGTAATTGGACTAATATCATGCATATCCTTAGCATTTGTATATTTCCCCATTGACTTATTATGGGGAGGCTACGAAATTGACCTGACCGATATCACCGATATCAAAAAGGTCACCGATATCAAAATTCCGAGATAAACGAATTGTAAGTACTTATGCCCTCATGACATCCTGTAAGTTTCAAACTGATCGGTGAAAAACTCTGGCTTTGGCACAACTTCAAACATTTTTGGAGGTGGGGTCACTTGACCTGGTCTGGTGACCTGACCTGAGATGACCCGAGGATATTTTTTCTTCAAAGTGTGCGCAATGGATGTCCTGACAGGTGTGTTAAAACCCGGCGGCGCTGCGTGCCGCCGTTTTTTCTCTATCTTTGAAAAACCTGAGGGGAGGGGGGGCGGAAATCAACAGTGCGCAGGTTAAACACTAAGAAATGGACAAACAAGTTAGTTAAGTCAGATTCTAGCTGACGTTAAAGGGACTATCCCACCTTAACATTATATTTGAGTTGAGATAGCCATTTTGATGGCTTGGCATTGAAATTAAGTATGACAGCAGTTAAAACAACCACAATGATCTAATCAAAAAGATATACGGTTTTATTTTGACATCTGTAAAAAATAAGGTCCATGTGTATTTGAATAAGGCCTCTAAACCGACTCTCTTTCGTCTCTCTTTCGTCTCTCTTTACCCAACTGGTAATGATAGTCGACTTGTTTTAAAGTCAGCTTTGCAATATTTTCGTCTTTCATTTCTCGATCCCCGGGTGGTTCGCAATCTAGAGGCTAGCACTATCAGCTGGAGTTGATGCAACAGTTGGCTGCCAGGGAACGCTAGTGAGCCAGGGTGTTATGACGTCGCAAGCAAATGGTACCAGTTAAGTATTTAACGCTAAATATTTATTTATTTATAAATCAACCAATCGATCAATATTTAGCGGTACCATTTGCTTGCGACGTCATAACACCCTAGCTCACTAGCGGTCCCTGGCGACCAACTGCTGCAACAACTCCAGCTGATAGTGCTAGCCAATCTAGACACCGGGTGGTTCGCCTTTTCTGCGCAATAGATGTCGACAAAAAATTGTGCCATACATTTGGCAGCACAAAGTATTTCCCTATTAATTTTTATTTTAAAAAAAATGACGTCACCAACCCAACTTTCCGCTTAAAACTAAAAGTTGAATATCTTCCAAGATAAGCAATTTTTCGGAACAAAAGTTAACGAACATGTTCAGCTGACCTCGCCTGACATGTAGACATACAATTAAGTGTGATTTGACAACTTTCAAAAAGGTGAGACAGTCCCTTTAATGACAAACCATCACGCTGCACAGAAGATATTTACTAAATTTGCCGGGACAACCTTTTGAAATACAGGTCTAATATATACAGGCATATACAAACTGAAAATCCATCTCACTTGCAGGCCCTCAAAGCTAAGTATCAGAGCAGACAAGGATAACAATACAATTCAAATAGTGATGTCATGCATGACCTGTAAGTTACCAGTGAGCCACAGCTATACCAACATGGATTCGTGTCATCTGATCTCCAAGTTCAGTCATCTCACCTGATTGAAGCCAACCACATATTTACAAAAAAATATATATCACACCCAAAATAGTAGGTATATCACATTAACCCGCGCCGTGCCGGGGGGGTGTTTAGACCCCCCCCCCCCCCCCCCCTCAGGTTTTTCGAGGATAGCGAAAAAACGGCGGCGCGCAGCGCCGCCGTTTTTTGACACAGCTGTTCGGGCATCAATTGCGCACATTATTTTTTAAAAAATACATAGGGTCATCTCAGGTCAGGTCACCAGACCAGGTCACGTGACCCCACCTCCAAAAAACTTGTGGTCGTACCACAGTTACAGTTTTTAGATGTTCGGTTTTATACTTACAGGATTTTATAAGGTCATATGTATCTACAATTTTTTATCTTGAATTTTGTATATCAGCGACCTAAGGTCGGGTCAATTTCGTGACCTCCCCATTATAAGTCAATGGGGAAATATTCAAATGCTTCCTATTCCAAAGATACGCAAGATATCAGTCTAATTCCTTCTGGATCATGTTATTATAGGCCATTCTTGATGACCTAGGTGCCATTTTTGTTCACTGACCCCTACAGGGTCAGCCGAGGTCATCCGAGGTCACCAACAGTTGTATGTCAATAACTCTCGACATAATGACGATAGAGAAGTGAAACCGACACCAATGTGTTTGTCTCGTCGAGGTACATCTTCCCATATGCAACATGACCTACTTGGGTCACCACATGACCTTGACCTTAGGTCAAATTGTTAAGTTAACTTAACAAGGTCACCATATATATATATCATTCAAAGCGCCTTGACAAGATAAACACAATGGCGTAAATATTTTTTCCGTTATCTGTATTAAGTAAAAAGTTAATAGCAAAAAACGATTTAGCAAAAAAACTGCATTTTTTTTCTTTTTGACCTCTGGAGCCTCAAATATTGACCTGAGATCAAATCTGAGGACACCTTAGCGATTATAAATTTAACTGGCTGGCGTTTGCTTTTTTCCGTTTCTTTCTAACTATCATCGTTTCTGAGATATATGGGAATTTCTGGAGCAATGTCATAAAACAGGAAAATTTGACCTTTGATGACCTCTGGTGACCTCAATATTGGCTTTAGGAAAAAAATATCTTAAGTACTTTCGAATATACTTCTCGAGAGATTTCGAACACGCTTTTCTGCGTCTTTCTAGCCCTTTTAGTTTTCGAGTTGGAGGGGGGGGTGTCTAAACACCCCCGGCACGGCGAAGTTGGCGCCGAGCACCGGCACGGCGCGGGTTAAGGCCAACATGAACTTGATTGAACTCCGAGAATCGCTGGCACAGAATATATGGCCTTGGCAATGAGGAGATTGTTGTTGTTGCTGGATTAGGGCGTGTAGGCAATGAGGAGAGAAAACACACGCCACGCGTATCGGCAGCTGTGGCGCGCTAGCGTCAACTACGGCGCGCTTTATTTTTGTGTTCGACGTCAAAAAGTAAAGGTTTTATTATTCCTCAGCTGTTTGCACAGCGCCATTTATGACGCATCAGAGACGTGAAATATAATTGGTAAATTATTTGTGCTTTGATGAATGATTACATAACAATAATCATTAACGTGACTTGGGGGTATTTTGAATTTCGATTAATTGTATTAGACTGAGCCTGTAGCCATTAATCAGCCCCATGGGCCCCATGTCTTGATTTACTTGAATCATCATCTGAGGCATATATTGAGGCTGCTGGAGATTTGGAATCCTGGTTCTATTTAATGATCCACTAACATGAAAAATGTCAGTGTCAGTGTGCAAGTTGGTCGTGTTGTGACTTTGTGAGATTTAAGAGGAAGGTATCTCCGGAACTCTTGCTCTGATTAGGTAACATGTATCTAAGAAGTAGTTGTAGGTAGTTTTAGTGAAGTAAGTAAGCTTAGTGGCTTGGTGTTTGTTTTCTTCCATAACTTTTTCTTGTTGGTGTCTTGAAGCCACCAACAAAAAGTGTATAGGTGCGCTTTGTGTCACCTATGAATTATTGTGATGTTTAAGTTGGTTACTTCATGAAAACCTAGTGCTACAGGGCCTATTTTAACATGTTAACTGGGGGGCAAATGCCCCCAGTGAGTCCTTTTGCCCCCCTAGTCAAGAAATGTTGCCCACCCTGATTTAAGTATTTCCATGTCATTTTTCGATTGATAGGTATTCAATTAAAATAAAATATGCTTACCTGGTGATAAATGTATACAAATCCAATGCAAATGTCATGATATTCCTAAGTCTTAGTATTTCCCAGCCAAAATAAGTATCTTTAAATTATTGCCGGAATATCTCGAATTTCAATATCCTTTGAACAAATGCTCATTAGCGGCAGAGTGGGAGAGATCGGGGTTGTTGGACCAGGAACGTCGCCACACAATTTTGAGTGGGTGGGGGCAACTGCTGAGCCGATTGTGTTCAAATTTGGTGTGTGGTTAGGGATCTCTCAGCCGCCACTTTCCCACAAGTCAGAGGTGGGAGTGCTTCTACAAGTGCGCACGTGTGCACCACGTATTTTTATCTCAGAAACCAAGGCCCTATAACAACAGGTTGGACGGAGTTTTATACCAAAATTATACCAAGTTTTGCAATGACATTATGGTAACTTATCCATACAGTGGTAATTCCAGTCACCATGCCACTCAAACTGGGAATTATTACAGCAACAAGATATTTTGTGTTCACATTATCACTGTTTTTTTAGTTATAAAGAAGAATAGATAAATTATAGTATAAAATTCTTAGTAGTAGGATAGAATGTTTTTTCTCAAGACTACTTTTGCCAGATTGTACAATTCTGGCGCGCCAGGGACAAATAACAATAACAATTTATATTCCCCGCTTTTCGCTTTTACCTATGGCTTGCTACATTAAATATACAAAGTTGCGATATTCATATATATATATATAGTTCTTCACTTGATTTGCAATTCCCTGTTATTAATTTTGAGTAGAGCTTAGTAGTGACCAGTGACTTTCTTTCAATATACAGTGTGGAATATTTCGCAGCACGTGAAATGTTGTTGCTGATCTGCTGCAAAATCGATTGTCCTATTTGCATTTCACCGCCAGCTTAATATGATTTTCATTTTAGCATTGCCCATTTTAGCATTGTCCTTGGGCAAGAATCTTTCATATTTCTTTCAATCTTTCATCAATAATCAAGATTCTTCAGAATCTAATTAAAAGCATCTCTAAAAGTTATTATGGTGTCATGTTATATCAGTTATACAGTTCAAGAAGTTATTAGAAAGGCCAGTTTATCTTTTCAGAGGAATGTGCGTGCGGACTGAGAGAGAATGTGCCAGTCATCGAAGTCCTGAACTAAATGGCGTCTTCCACATCTTGGCCGGATCGCAATACCTACGTGTATACTCATCGCCAATATCATTCCATCATAGACACTCTGCTGAACGTAGTCGGTGACTTCAGCCGCCACATGGACGAAGGCCGTGTCACGAGTCTGCCCGGTGGACCTGTCCAAGGTCTTTGATTGCAGGAACCGTAATATGCTGCTGAACAAGCTAGAATGCTATGGCATATTTTGCCACTCTGATTCGAAGAATATTTTGGATGTCGCAAACGGATCTTAAAAGGACGTGAAACGGAGCGAGATGTTCCAGTGGGCGTGGCGCATCATCTACACTATAAACCCACGCCATGCCGGGGGCGTCTGAACGCCCCCTTCTAACTCGGCTCTTATTGGGAGAAACGGAATGAAAAATACTGTTCGATAGTTTGTGAAAAAATCATGTCGAAACCACTGCAGTCACTTTTTTGTCTCAGGTCAGTATTGAGGCCCCCAGAGATCATCAAAGGTCAAATTTTACAATTTTGGGATTTTGCCCCAGAAACCCAAACATATATCGGGAACTATTATAGGTAAGACAAAAAAAAAGAAGGAAAAAGCAATCGAAAGCTCTTGAAAAATGCTACCGCCATTGGTGCTCTCAACTTTTAGCTCAGGTCAGGTCTTAGAGTTTAGGCTCCTGAATCCAGAGACTATAAAAGGTCACACAGACTGTTTTGGCAAAAAGTTTTTAGTTAATAACGTCTTATCCAAGCGCGATAGAACAATAACTTTTACGCTATCGTGTTTATCTCCTCAAAGCGCTTCGAATCATGTTATTTTGCAATTGGTTTAACACGCGCCCTGGAGGGCCTCTGATAATTACACGCCCTGGAGGGGGGGCGGATTCCCCCCCCCCCGCTATGATCTCGAAAACCACGCAACGTAGCGACAAGCGGACAACGACGTTAGATAGCTCGAGACAAGCTCTTTCGAAAGTATTTCGTTAATTTTTCTTTCTCAGGTCAATATTGAGGTCACCAGAGGTCATCATCAAGGGTCAGATTTTCCAGTTTTAGGACTGCTTTGAACACCCCCAAATATCTCGGGAACTATGATAGTTAGCAGCAAACAGAAAAAGCCCTTAACAAATGCAATCGCCATAAGTGTCATCAGATTTGAGCTCAGTTTAGGCTCCAGAGGTCATCAAATGTCGAAAAGGTGATTTTTTTGCAAAACTATTTTTCGCAAATAACTTTTATCTAATAAAGATAAAGCAATAGTTTTTACGCCATCGTGTTTGTCTCGTCAAGGCGCTTCGAATCATATTCATGGTGACCGGGTTAGGTCAACTGAGAAATTTAACCTCAGGTCAAGGTCAAGTGGTGACCCAAGTTGGTCATGTTGCCCATTGGGAGACGTATCTCGACGAGACAAACACATTGGTACCATTCGCTCTTCTCTATCTTCATTATGTCGATAGTTATTGACAAAACAGTGTTGGCGGTCACGAAATTGAGCTGACCTTAGGTCACCGATATTAGAAATCCGAGATAAACAAATTGTTGGTATCTATGACCTTATGAAATCCTGCAAGATTGAAACCGATCGGCCTAAAACTGTGGCTGTGGTACTACTGCAAACGTTTTAGAGTTGAGGTCATCACGTGACCTGGTCTGGTGACCTGACCTGAGATGACCCGAAGTCAAGAATTTTAAATAATGTGGGTAGTTAGTTGCCGAACAGGTATGCAAAAAACGGGGGTGCTGCGCGCCGTCGTTTTTGCGCTATTTTTGAGAAAAAAACGGGGGGTGGATTTCGCCCGCCCCCCCCCCCCCCCCCCCATCCAGGGCGCGTGTCAAGTCAAATGATTTCTTTCCTCAGTTCAGCAGGGTCATCCGAGGTCATCAGAGGGTCATATGGCGGCCCAGGTGGGTCGTACGGTGCATGTTTTGAAGCGCCGATGAGATAAACGCCGACGAGATAGAGGTGTTATATGCTGACGACGTTCAATGTATCCACTGTGGCCTCCCCAACCAACAGGGAGAGCTATGACGAGACATCGAGTCAACGCTGAGAAAAGCCCTTCGATGGCTTGTTGAAAACACTCTCAAAATTAAGCCAACCAAATCTGACCTTGTTCTCATTTCTTCTCGATAAAGGATGTTTGGACACAATTTCGAAGTACGTTTTGGCAATGCAACGCTTCACCCATCTGGTAGTGCGAAAATTCTAGGGGTCGTTTTGGACAGTAATCTTACTTTCGAAAAGCATGTTTCTATCATGACGCAACGATGCTACGTAACGCTGTTCGGTCTGTCAAAATTTGCGCACCGACTGCCAAAAGAAGCAAAAAAGTTTATCATTGAATCATTGCTTTTTTTCGCATATATTGTATTGTGCGACGGTCTGGGCAGGCTGCAACGCAACATAACGTAAACGTATACAAAAATAATAAAGCACAGCGCAAGAATTATTAAATGCTGTCGTCAGACACGTATGATGTCTATGGATGTGGATTGAAATGGCCGAAAGTGGACGAACTTGTTGCCGAGCGAGACCTGGTGATGGTACATCGTCTGCTGTATGATAATAATGCACCGATCTGTCTGAGAGATTTGCTGTCGTACCGCGAGAATGTGTCCGCCAGAGAAACCCGAGGTTCTGCAGCGGGGCTGCTGCACATGCCTTGAGTCCGTACCGAGCACGCCCGTCGATCGTTCAGATTTCGGTCAACGGCCAAATGGAACGAGGCGCCGGGCGAAGTGCGAGACGCTGGAGCAGTGACGGTGTTTCGTACGTGGATGAGGGAGTGGCTGACAGCAGATCGCTAACTCTGCAAGAACCGACTGTCTTGTGCTTTTAACGCCTTTGTGTCGACAATTTGGATGTGGATTTATTTTAATAGTGTAATTGTGATACAATGCAAAATGACACTTGTCATGAAAAACCATGTTTTGCGGATGACATACGAATAAACGATGATTTATACACAAACACCTGTGGCAAAAACTGGCGGCGCGCAGCGCCAGCTGCACCGCTGTTCTTTCCTCGAAAACCTTAGTGGGTGGGGTTAATAAGTTTTTTAGTTTTAAAAATCCGTAGCTGCCCCTCCAAGTAACGAGAGGCTAATAATAATAAAGTTCATAATCTGATGAAAATATACCTAAAATCATCATTATTATGTATGTTACACTTACATGGTGTATGTAGATGAACGATTGACTGTTGAAATGTCTGACGAACCTTATACATTTTGACCCGGGATACGGCCAGTGAAAACAGTGAAAAACATGGGAATGAGCACATTATGGGAAAATATTTTTTTTTTAACACATTTTCACATAATTCCAATAATTTAAAACACTTTTAAAAAGTGTTTTAAAATCGATTTAGAAAACGCTCCATTTCCCATTGCTTCAACAAAAACATGCCCTCGGGCGCCCTCTTACATACGTCACAGGCGTCTTGCCAGATCTAGTAGGAACTAAACTTCGACCCCCCTGTCAGAAACTACTTCCCTGATCGAGTTGGATTTCACCATACATTTCCTTCGCGTTCGCTCGTTCATCGCCAACTACGGCGCCTTACTGGTTCAGTAAAACACAAGTTATGGAAGAAAAATGACAAAAGCGGAATGACCTCAGGGTGAATAGATTTTACCTCATGGAGGTCACAGGATACATATACCACATGGATCTTTGCATTGGCGGATCCAGAACGGGTGGCTTGGTGGTGGTGGTGGGGGGGGGGGGATTATAAAAAGTCTCACACAATTCTGAAAATGCATTGGATTTGGCTTGCTTATGAATTGATAGCTGATTTAACCCTCGCCCGGGTAGAGAGGGGGAGTGGATGCCACCCCATTGGCGTAGGAACAGGGGGCCGGGAGGGGGGGGGGGGCCATGGCCCCTCCCTTTTCGGCCATTTTTGGGGCTAAAATCTTTATTTTTGCTTGGTGATAAAAGTTTTTGATGTCAAAAGGTTCGCCAAGACGAGAACTGCCCAAATATGCAAAGAAATCTTCCATAGGGGGGGTACTCTAAAAACTGGATCACAGTTTCACTACCCCCACACTTTTCGTGACGTTCCTAAGTTCCTGGCCACCCCCTCGGTTTTTTTCAGAAATAACTTGTGTAGTTCCCAACCGATTACGATGAAACTTGCAGTACCCTACTCTTGAACAATTTGACACATACTCTAATTTTGGTGCTCTAACCCACATGACCGGTGACCTATGCCCTGTTTATCAAGGTCATGTCATGCGCAACTGGCGTCCCATAGTATCGATGCTTGTAACTTGTGCAGTTTCCGAGTGTTTGTTGTTCAGGAGCATATGCACAGGTGTTTTCAGGTGACAGTTGTGGTTTCCACTGAGGTTGTGCCTCGATTGACTTCAAAGGTCAACCGAGGTCATTGACCTCCGATGACCTCAGATGACTTTTGTTTGGCTTCTGACGGTTTCTAGAACAGTTTGTGACGCTGATTTCAAATTTGGGATCCATTTTACATAATTATATGTTCCACTGGGGTCCTCGGCTTCCACAGGTCTACCGAGCTCACTGACCTCAGATGACCTGACCTGACCTTTTTGTAATTTGGCAGTTTCTAGGACATTGTGTGATGCTGATTTCAAATTTGGCACCCATTAAGCATAATGATATGCTCATTCACGATTCTAGCTCGATAAAATTCAAATTATACGCATTTACAATTTGTATGACTTTTGGGTCATTGACATGACCTCAGAGGTCACCTAATGACCCAATACCTTAAAATCGGATATCAGCGGCTTCCTCTCGTCACAAGCAACACGCTCGTTTTTAATCGAAGCTCTAGCTCAATTAGGGGCAAAACGCTAAGTGGGGAAGGGTCGTATCCCCCCCCCCACCCGAACACGTAGTGATTTTGCCCTACCCGGGCGAGGGTTAAAGCTAACTTTCCTTAGTAAAGGTTGCTTAGATTTTCTTCTATATCAGGAAATGTGTCAATCTTACGCCGATTTCAGGCGGTTTGGGGAGGGGCAATTACCCATTTTGCCCAAACATAGTTCCGCCACTGGATCTTTTTATTTTGCAAAAGATGAGGGACTCCGGTGAAAATTGGGCAAATTTAGCCATTTGCTTTGGATGTATATGTATTTTCATGTTTCCCCAATGACTTATAATTGGGAGGTCACAAAATAGACTTCACCCTAGGTCACCGATGTAAAATCATCCGAAATAGCAGAATTGTAGATGTTTATGACCTGATTGAATCCTGTGAGTATCTAACTGATCGGTCAAACAATGTGGCTGCGGCACGACCTTACATTTTTGGAGGTGGGATCACTAGACTTGACTTGGGACGTGACCTGAGGAGACCCGAGGTAAACAAATTAACAGGATTTGGGCGATTCATAGGCAAGCAGTTGTAACAAAAATGGCGTAGCGAAATGGCGTCGTGTTCCACTATTTCCAAAACAAAAACTAAGGGGGCGGGTATGTCCGCCTCCTGGATCCCCACTGGCAGATCCAGGGGGCGGACATGAGGGGCAAATGCCCCCCCCCCCCCCCCCCCACCCGCATAGGAATCTGGGGCGGGGCATGCATGCCCCATGTATCCCCCCCCCCCCCCCCTGCGCGTTCCTTGCACTGAACGTGAAAAACAATGTTCTTCATGAAATCAGAAGTTTTTTTCTGCTCTCAAGTGATTGAATTTGAAGTTTGTATGTATCTATTGCTTTCAATGATAGACAAAACAGCGCACCTGATGCAATTCAAGCAGCCCCGGTGACACGCGCCCTGCTGGGGGTGGGGGGGGGGGGCAGATTCTGCCCCCTCCCGGATTTTCTTAATAACTTTACAACTGTCATAGATATCAACGTGAAACTTTCAATACTTTATACTGCATCAATTCATCGTCTTCTTACCAAATTTCAATGAAATTGATGCAGCGTTTTGGGAGATAATAACGTTTTAATGACGTCATGTCACGACAATTTTAGTGAAGAAAAAAATGTTTGAGAAATTGTTTTTTTTTTTAAATCAAAGCAAATTGCAAACAAAAAACGTCAATAGAAAGGAAATTGCATTCTCTTCCAAATGGCTATCTCGGATTTGTGAGTTTTTGTCTGTTGACCCCCCAATTATTTTTTTATCGGAAAAAATTCCATTTTTGTTGTGTGAATTCGAATAGTGATTTCTTAAGCTCGAATACTAAAATAAGGTGACCGGCCCAAATCGGCGGAGGAAAAAAATGGGGGTACCTTTTTGCCCCAAAAAGATGCCCCAAAAATGTTTTGCCCCCCCCCCCCCCCCCCTGTGGTTTTCCCTTAAAATAGGCCCTGTAGTGCTATGAGTGTCGCCTTCCTATACCCAAGTTAAGCGACCAACATGAAAAAGTTTATCGGTGATACAAAGTGTCAATATCTTTAGTCAGTCAATCAATCTTTAGTATTGACTGACAGTGACTCAGAAATAGAATGCAAACCAAATGAACAGCTGCAACAATTGCTTCAATCAAAATGTTTGGACTTTGGAACATGCGCCTGATTTAGTCTTTAGTATAAGGTCACGGCTTTATCTCATTTGGCCTGACCTATTCCCGGCTTAGTGCCGCCGTGAAACTGATTTAGTCACAGCGCCGTGACGCCGTGACCAGTTTTCTGCACCTCTACTAGGAACAAACGACAAAACAAAATATTGGAAGCTCTTGAAATATGCAATCGCTGGGATGGTGTCCAATTTGAGATCAGGTCAATAGTTAAGGCTCAAGGCAGTGGCGGCGGAAGGTATTTTCGGATGGGGGGGCCAAGAAACCCAGAGGCCCCTCGACCAAAGCCCCCCCCCCACACACACACACACACAAATGGCGCGAAATGGTATCTCCTCGGATTTAGGTCATTATATTTTGCAGGGCCTCTAAATGGTCGCAAAAACGTAGAGCCCATGTTGAAGTAGCAGGCCTTTCCAGGGGCCCAAGAGGCCTCAGGCCTACCGAGGGCCCCTCTCAGGCCGACTGAGGGCCTTTTATTGGCCTTAGAGGGCCCCTCAGGCTGGCTGGGGGCACCTCGGGGCTCTCGGTCATTTTTTCGGTCAAAAAGGAAAAAAATCGAACTAACTTCTTGGAGGGCCCCTCTTACAAATTTATGGGTGGGGGGGGGGGCGAAATCATGTTTGCCCCCAACTTCTTGAGTAGGGGGCAGCTCCTCCCCCTGCCCCTCTTCCGCCGCCCCTGCTGAAGAGGTCATCAAAGCTCACGGTGCTGTTTGTTGTCAGGAAACTTTTCTTCGTTAGCTTTTTACCAGATAAAGATACGGCAATCATTTTAACGTCATCGAGTTCGTCCCGTCAAGACACTTCGAACCACATGCATGATGACCGGATAAGATCAACTTCAAAAGCTGACCTCAGGTCAAGGTCATCCAAGGTCATGTGATGACCCAGTTAAGTCATGCTACATGACGCGTTTCGACGATACAAACACAGGGGTGTCGTTCTCACATACCTATCTGCATTATATCAAGAGTTATTGGTAAAAACATGCTGGTGACTGTGACGTGGCTTAAGAGATGAGCCACGGAAGCATATGCACGTGCGCGTAATGTGAAATCATATGTGTTTGTAACATGACCTAAATTGGGAGTTCTGATTATGTGATACTTGTGAATAGAACTTGACTTATATATAAGTGACTTTAAGAGTTATTCATATCATAGAACCCGCAACAAAACATGGTGTCAGAAGTGTAACTAGTCTATATTGCTGTTATGATTGTTGGATTCTTGGTGGTAGCTAGCCATTAACTAAAATGGCACACGGAGCTGGTATCTCATTGCCTGCCCCACCGCCGTTATCCTTCTCAGAGCCAGCCTCTCTGGCGAAACTGTGGAAAAACTGGCGTAGACAGTGGAATCACTATTCCATCGCCACTGGCCTAAAGTAAAAAACAGAAGAAATACAGGTGTCTACATTACTTACATGTCTCGGAACTGATGCCCTGAACGTGTTGGACGGCCTGTTACCATCCGAAGAAGACCAAAAGTGTCTGAAGACTGTGCTCGACAAGTTTGAACATTTTTGCGTGGGAAAGACGAACGAAACATTTGAAAGATATAAGTTCAATGTGAGAAATCAAGAAAAAGAAGAAACGATTGACAAGTACGTGGCAGAGCTACGAAAGCTTGCAAAAACATGCAATTATCAAGCTCTCGAAGAAAGTCTGATACGTGATAGAGTCGTGCTAGGAGTTCCAGATGTCGCAGTGCGTAAAAGGCTGTTGCAGGAACAAGAGTTGTCGCTAAACAAGGCAACATCAGTAGTACAAGTACATGCAGCAACGCAGAGACAGATGGATAGCCTCACACCAAGCCAAGGTGCAGAAGAGTCCATGCAGTGCACAAGCAGACAATTCGTGGAGCCATTGGCAGTACGGCTAGAGGAAGCGAACAGGCAAATAATCTGCGATTTTCAACATGCAAGTTCTGTGGAAAGAAACATGAATTCAGGAAAAGTTTGTGTCCGGCTTGGGGAAAAACTTGCACGGCCTGCGGAAGAAAAAATCATTTTGCATCGAGATGTCATTCTGCTCAGGTCCAAATGATTGATCCTGATGATGAAGCGGAAGATATGTCACACGGCCCGGTGAGGCCAACCGTGTATCAGATGGATACCTCAGGTCGTCAATCAGGGAAGCTGTTTGCGCATCTGCTTCTCGGCAAGAACCACTTTCAGCGATTTCAAATGGACACTGGTGCATCTGTGAATATAATCCCGCTGCACGTCTACAGAAAGGCGTACCCAGAGCATTCCGTGAGGAAACTGAAGCCCTGTGACATCTCGCTGATCATGTTCAATAAGAGCAGCACAAAAGTGGTAGGCAAACAGTGATGGAGGTAATGAACCCCAAGAACTACAGCAGCTACCAAGTTGAGTTCCTCATCGTGAGAGAAGATCTCACTCCACTGATAGGGTCAAAAACTCTCCAAGAAATGGATTTGATATAAGTGAAGACAGCAAATATCGCATGTCTAAGTACAAATGAAAACTCTGCAGAGTTGGACGGAGGAGAAGGAAGACTCGGAAAAGATGAAAAAACTGACAATGAAGAAACGCTAAAGCGATTCAAAGACGTCTTCGAGGGAGTTGGCAAGTTACCAGGGAGCCTCCACGTGCAAATAGACGAAAAAGCAACACCTGTGAAAATGGCAACCCGATCAGTCCCGGAAGCTTTAAGACAGGAGGTCAAGACCGAGATAGACCAATTAGTCAAAGACGGGATTTTGAAACTAGTCTCTGAACCAACCGAATGGATATCAGCCATGGTCGCTGTCAGGAAACCATCAAATGGCATACGGATATGCATTGACCCAAATCCGCTCAACCGCGCCATCAAACGGAATCACTACCCGCTACCGATTATCGATGACCTGACGCCTGCGCTATCACAAGCTAAGGTCTTCAGTGTCTGCGATGTGAAAAGTGGGTACTGGCACGTAGAGCTGGACGAGGAAAGCAGTTTACTCACAACCTTCTCAACTCCATGGGGAAGATACAGATGGTGCCGCATGCCGTTCGGTTTGCGCTGTGCATCCGAAGAGTTTCAGAGAAGACTGAATATGGCTCTCGAAGGCCTGAAAGGTATACGGGCGATAGCTGACGATATACTGATATACGGTGTCGGATCTACTCACGAAGAAGCCACGAAGGACCACGACGTAAAGCTCGAAAGCCTGCTGGAGAGATGTCGAGAAAAGAACATTATGCTAAACCTAGCGAAGATGAAGCTCAGACAAACAGAGGTAAAGTACATGGGGCACGTGTTTACCTCAAAGGGTTTGAGGGCAGATCCAGAAAAAATTCAAGCTGTGCTGAACATGCCGGCTCCCGAGGATCGCAAAGGAGTGCAGCGGATCCTGGGCTTGGTGAACTATCTCCAGCCATTCGCTCCAAAACTGGCAGATATATCAGCACCTCTGAGAGCTCAGCTGCGAAAGGACACAGAGTTTTGTTATGAAGAAAACGTGCACGGCAAGGCACTAGCGGAAATCAAGAGGGTCATAACGCGCGATCCAGTTTTGAAGTACTATGACGTTGAAGAAGATGTGGTCATTCAGGTGGAGGCCTCACAGCACGGCCTGGGAGCTTGTCTGCTTAAGACATAAAGACATAAAGACATAAAAGAAAAGTGCAACAAGGAGCCTCTTGGGCCCATCCGAGGTTGCACCCCACCCCACACACACCCACACCCACCCCCACCCCCCCCCCCCCCTCCACCAGTCTCGCCCCTTCAAATCACCTTACTCTACCTGCATAAAAGAAGGCTAATCCCACGAGTATTTATGAACTAATCCCTTCTCTGTAAAGTATTTATCTAATCTAATTTTGAAGGAAGCAAGTGTCACTGCATCAGCGACATCCCCTGGTAGCATATTCCAATGTCCTACAACCCTTCTACTGAAAAATGACTGTCGTAGCCTAGTCCTACTTTGTTTCATAATGAGTTTATGCTGATGACCTCTACCTCGATTTTCCCTATTGAACTCAAACATACCCTTTAAATATCCAGAATGCTGACTATTTACAAATTTGAAGACTTCAATTAGATCTCCTCTTAGCCTTCTATATCTAAGTGAAAACATACCCAATTTCTTTAATCTATCTTCATAAGGTAAACTACCAAGACAATTAACCATTTTTGTTGCCCTTTTTGAACTCTTTCTAACAACCAGCAATCTTTCTCATATGTTGGAGACCAGGCTTGTACACAATACTCCAAATGTGGTCTAACGTATGCACAATACAGTTTTGTTATTACCTTTTCACTCTTGTAGGAAACATTTCTGTTAATAGCCCCTAGCATTCTAAGTGCCTTTTTCCTAGCTTCTACAACCTGGTCTGACGCTGATAGTCTATTGTTTACCACGACACCTAAATCTCTTTCCTTTTCAATCTGCTCCATTTTCTGCCCACCCATTTCATACCTATGTTTACTGCTAACCCGTCCAGCGTGCATAATCTTACATTTACTCAAATTGAATTTCATCTGCCATGCTTCAGACCACTCAACTAGCTTGTCCAGATCTGATTGAAAAACATCCTGATCATGTTTTCCTCTAATAATCCTGACAACTTTTAGATCGTCTGCAAATTTCAAGACTTTGCTGTCTATACTGTTCTCAATTGCATTCACAAATATTATAAAAAGCAATGGGCCCAGGACTGAGCCCTGTGGAACCCCACTGAGAACCTCCTTCCATTGTGATTGGCACCCATTCAATATAACCCTTTGCTGGCGTCCTGAAAGCCACGTTTCTATCCAATCCAGAATCTTGCCCCTGATCCCATGCATTTTAAGTTGCAACCCCAGTCTTGTATGGGGGACTTTGTCAAATGCTTTACTGAAATCAAGAAAAGCTACATCTAGCTGTTTACCCTGATCAAAGCTATCTGTTGCAACATCCAAAAACTCCAGAAGATTAGTTAAACAAGAACGGCCCTTCCTAAAGCCATGCTGTGTATCCTTGATGAGTTCATTTTGCTCCAAGAATTCAACAATCTTATCTTTGATGATTGAAACTTCAACGTGATCAAGCTTCAACGTGATCAGCCCGTAGCCTATGCGTCCAGAGCGTTGAACGACACGGAACAGAACTACGCTCAAATAGAAAAAGGGATGCTAGCAATTTTGTTCGGTCTGTCTAGGTTTGAAAGATTCACACTTGGCAAGAAAGTGACGGTTGAGTCAGATCATAAGCCGCTGGAAACGATAGTAAGAAAGCCTCTAACAAGTGCGCCAAAACGGCTACAGAGAATGATGCTGTATCTACAGAAGTACGACTATGAAGTTATATATAAGAGAGGACAAGAAATGTACATAGCAGACACACTAAGTCGGGCTCACGAGAGCCACACGTGGGCGGAACGACGATATGAGCAAGTCTGTCTGTTTGAAGATATCTCTATCGCTGAAAAAGCCCTAAGAAACGTCAGCTTGTTAGACGAGATGCCGGTCGCTGATCTGACGGTTGAAATCATCAGGAAAGCTACCATGGAAGATAACAAAATGACAGAGCTAAAAGCCATGATCAGAGACGGTTGGCCGAGCCGAAAAGATCTTGTTACACATAATCTAAGGCAATACTATCCTTTCAAGGAAGAACTGTCAGCGAAGGATGGTCTTATCTTCAAGGGAGAGAGAATATTGATCCCAGAAGCTGCAAGAAAACAAATGAAGCAAAGATCACACGCATCACACATCGGTCTGCAGGGGTGCTTGAGAAGATCCCGAGAAGTAATATTTTGGCCCGGTATGAGCCAGGAGATTGAGAACTACATCTCTCGGTGTACCGTGTGTATGGAGTATGGACATAAACAACAGAAAGAGACATTGAAGTCACACGAAGTGCCCACACGTCCGTGGCAAAACATAGCGTGCGATCTGATGGATCTCAGTGGATTCACCTATTTAGTGACCGTTGATACGTATTCAGACTTCATCGAGATCGACAGACTATCGAGTAAGAATGCCGGCGAAGTCATCAGACTGCTAAAAATCCAGATGGCACGGCACGGCATCCCTGAAAAGCTGATGACAGATAACGGGCCGCCATTTAGCTCGTCTGAATTCGCAGCGTTCTCAACACAGTATGAGTTAACGCATGTAACCAGCTCACCCAGGTATCCACAGTCCAACGGGAAAGCTGAGAGCGCTGTGAAAGTACTGAAGAATCTGATGCTAAAGGCACAGGCGGACAACCGTGATATTTACCTGACTTTGTTGGACTGGCGAAACACACCTACAGAAGAAGTAGGAAGTTCACCAGCACAGCGACTGTTTGGCCGACGGACCAGAACCTTCCTCCCATCTAATGGCCGGCTGTTGAAGCCCAAACTCGTGTGTAATGTTCCGGACAAGCTGGCTGGGCGGCAAAGAAGACAAGCCGTGTTCTACAACAAGGGAGCGAAAGACTTACCGGCGCTCAAAGAAGGGGACAAGGTATTCATGGAACCAAAAACAGGAAAACCCTGGAAACCAGCTGTGGTGACAGAGTGTCTAGAAAACCGATCTTACCATATCAGGACAAACACTGGAGGAACATATCGTCGAAACAGACGACATCTCCGATACTGCCCAGGAAAAGGTGACGCACTGCAAGGGCCAACTCAGTCACGAAACAACACTGTGAACGAGAGCGTTAATGACGACGGGTATATGTTCATACATGTTCCAAATGATACCATGAGACAAACAACAGGCCCGTCAACTCCACCATCGACGAGACAAGAACGAGTGAGGTCACCGTACCTCCTCCGCAGCAGAACCGGTACCTGAGTTCGGAAAACAGAGGATGTGACGTGGCTTAAGAGATGAGCCACGGAAGCATATGCACGTGCGCGTAATGTGAAATCATATGTGTTTGTAACATGACCTAAATTGGGAGTTCTGATTATGTGATACTTGTGAATAGAACTTGACTTATATATAAGTGACTTTAAGAGTTATTCATATCATAGAACCCGCAACAAAACAGTGACCTCAGACCCCTTGGCTGGCGAGCATGGGGCGGGGGCCGGGGGGCGTTTTACCCCATTGCGTGCTTTCGATGAAAAGTGTCCCAAACCCAAAAACGAGGGCGAACCCAAAAAGAACAATGGACCACTTCGTACATTAGATTATTATGACCTTTCAGTTGCCTTCCAATTATCTGGAGAACAAAACGTTAAAGGGAAATAAGGACCTTTCCCCGCAAAAATGGAGTTATCACTTGAAATCGACAGACGAGACCAAAATATATTATAAATGTATTATATTTTTCATATAAACATTCCTGCCGAAAGATATTTCAAGTTAAAGTTGACTTAAGCGTTCCACACTGTTAACGACCGGTACTTCCAAGTACTTGGTAACGAATTTTGGTGTTCACCCAACTCCGGTATTGCTTTTTGACGAAATGCAATGCAAGAAAAATGACGAAAATATGCCTTCCACTCTGTTTATCGTGATTATGTGCCCTGCTGGCCTTAAAAATCAACAAAGATTGAATAAGAAGGCAACCAAATTAGCATTAGTTAACAATTAGTTAACTTTAACTTATGCGCCCAACGACGGCCTAGTTAGTTGTTGCGACCCTTAATTTGCGAAAATTGTTTTAATGTATTTTCAACATTAGGATTTGTATTTTGTTTTGTCTCTGGCTGTATATAACACAAGGCTTATTAATACAACGAAAAAAAATCAACAAAAATAATCATGAAACAATGAAAAAATGGCAATGAAATCGTAAGTTCACTTATGCACCCAACGGCGACGTATTTAGTGTCGGCGATTTGTTTCATTGACCAATCGGGGACGTTGTCACGCTTGTTGGAGCACTTACTTCATTTCTGGCCCTATGACGTGTTTACAAATCAACATTCAAACCAGAGATAGTGAAGGATCATACTGTTTGTCACCATATTTTCGTACATATTTGTTTATTTCCCAAAATATAATTTTCGAAATAGAAAGTGTTTTCACTTTCAAATTGAGATGCGATCAATTTGATACCATATATGTGTAATCAAATAATGCAGATAAATAAATGAAAATGTTATTAATTCCCTTTAAAGGATAATATTAACATTTTGATTTATTTTTATCCATTATATTATGACACATGTATGGCATCAAAATGATCGCATCTCAATTTAAAAGTGAAACAACAACTTTCAATATTTCGATAATTAAAATATTGAAAATTTAAATATATGTACTTATATGTGGTGACGAACGGTATGATCCTTTTTCTATATCTGGCGCTTTCTATATCTGGCGCTAATATCTGGCGCTTTTTTTCATTTGAAAGCACTGACAATGTCCCTGAAAGAAATCACCGACACTAAATAAATAGGTCGCCGTTGGGTGCATAAATAAACTTCCGATTTAATTGCCCTTTGTGATTGTTTGTTGTTTGTTTTTGAAAAATTGGTTATTTTTATTGAAAAGCTAAAGCATTGTATTATAAACAGCCAGAGGCAAAGCTATGCAAAACTCCTAATGTCAAAAACAAATGATCCATTATGACAATTGTTAAAAAAAATTGAGGGTCGCAACCAGAGTCGCAACCATTAACTAGGCCGCCGTTAACTGCTAATTTGGACACCTTTTTATTCAATGTTTGTTGATTGTTAAGGATAGTAGGGCACATAATCATAATAGACAGAGTGCAGAACATATTTTCCCATACCATTTCGTCAAAAAATAATACCGGATTTTGGTGGGGACCGAAATTCGTTACCAAGCACTTGAGAATACCAGTCGTTAAAAGTGTGTAACGCTTCTGAACTTTAACTTGAAATATCTTTCGGTAGGAATGTTTATATGCGAAATGTGATCCATTTACAATATATTTTGGTCTCGTCTGCCGATTTCAAGTAATAACTCCATTTTTGTGTGGTAAAATGTCAATATTTCCCTTTAAAGGATGAACGCTCTGACTTTGTTAGTACACAAATTATAAAAACAAACACTCTTAAAACATACTTATACTTATATATCTGGAAAGCGTTGCAGACACTAGGCAGTCTTTTGTGAGTTCACTGACCATATGCTGTTTGTTTTGCAGAGTAGCCGTTTTCACCAAGGAATATTGCGCTGAAAGATTCGTAAAAGTTTCTTAAAAGTTTTTAGCAAGTTTTGGTATGGAAGTCTTAGTTCAACAATCCATTCCTTAACTACACAACTTTTACATGCGATTTTTGGCTTGAAATGACCCTCATAATTTTGTAATATGTTGGTAAGAATATAATATGTTGACAAAATTTCGGTTTTTGTGGTAATTAGTAAGTATTCATGGGTCAGTTGTCTCCGCCGACTGAAACCTGTCAAAACTTCAGAACGATTCAGAACATTATGTGGCGTGTGACGAAATTGGACGCAATGGACTCGCCCAATCCGGCCCAATCCGGCGGCCGGCCTGTGCGGCTTGACTTTGACCATGTGCGTGCGGCACGCGGGTCGGAAGCGGGGCGAATCTATGCTGGCACATCACGGCGCATGCGCAGACAGACCTATGATCCATGACTCTGCCAGATTTAGTAACTAGTATGAAGGTATGGTAAACTGAACGGATGGACTCTAGACGCATATGTTCTTTAAAAACGGCCAATTTTGTATCATAAACTTATTATGAACTCAATACATGTTTCCATATCTATTGAATAGTGATAATATCGCCTACATCAGTAATTTATTTCTTTGAATGTATAATGTACTAAGAATTATATACCAAAACTTCTCAGAAACTTTTCAGAAACTTTTCAGAAACTTTTCAGAAACTTTTCAGAAACTTTTCAGAAACTTTTCAGAAACTTTTCAGTGCAATAATTCTTCGTGAACACGGCTATTATGTTTGTTTCGGCAAGGATCGTAGATGGATGTACCACATGACCTTTCTAGGCCACTTCATCTACTCATGGTTATATGGCATACGGTAAAATGTTAAATTCCCAAAATACGGTGCCCTTCGATTTTGCTTAAATTGTGATATGTTCTTGCTCTGGGGGACGTAAGCCATGCATCATGAAAAATGTGCAATGGGCCGTCGGTAATTTTGGAAGAAAATTACTATCAGGTGTCAGGGGCGGAGTTTCCTATACACTTGGTGGGGCCACTGCCCCACCAACATTGGTTTTTGCCCCACCAACATTGATTTTTGCCCCACGAACTTTAAAAGAAGCTGGAGATGGCCAATATACTTGCACAAGTAACATCAACTACTTCTGACGTCTTTACAAAAAGTTAAACGCATTCAATCTGAGGAAGGGGCGCTAAAATTGTTATATCTTTAACATTTATATAAATAAAAAATTAGAGGATGATTTATAATTTAATAAATGTATAGCATAAGCACAATATGGTACTAGCAACTTCACCATTTTCATCCGAAATTCTATCATGTTTGGAGCCAGGGCTGCGGAGTCGACATAATTTTAGCAATTCCGACTCCGACTCCGACTCCGGTCTGAAAAAATCGACTCCGACTCCGACTGCGACTCCAACTCCGACTCCGGCCTATATCCGTCTCCAGCCGCATGCTAAGCTATATCTGCAATGTCATCTATTTTTTCCGTTTGTTGTTATTCTTAACAATATGAAGAACAATGCTACGCCGCCCGAGCACGGGCGCGGCGTGCCGGCCGCGCGTCCAGCCCAGTCGCGCTCGTCTGCAGGCGGCGGAATAAAATGAAGATAAGAATGTGAGACCGGCACCACTGTGTATGTCTCGTCGAGACGCGGCCGACATTGCGCAGCACGACATACCTGGTTCACCACATGACCTTAAATTACCTTGACCTGAGGTCAAATTTTGAATTTGACTTAGGTAACCTGGTCACCATGGTATGATTCGAATCTCCTAGACGAAACGAGCACGATGATATTCAAATGGGCGCCGTGTGACCGTAAGAGTCGGTGCGTCCAAAGCCCCAATCATCATCAGATGACGTAAAAATGATTGCCCTAACTTCATCAGGCCACTAGTTGAGTAAACTTTCCACTCGATTTATTTTCCACTAATTTTCTTTCGAAGGGGATATAAAGTTAATGTCCGTAGGCCGACAAATATTCTACCGACCAAAGTAATCGCCAATTGCCAAAAAGTCGACTCCGACTCCGGGCCGGAGTTGGAGTCGGTAAGATTTTAGCGACTGCGATTCCCGACTCCGACTCCGGCCAAAACTACCGACTCCGACCGACTCCGACTCCGACTTCGACTCCGACTCCCCAGACCTGTTTGGAGCATCTGCAAAAATGTTGCTTGGTGGCTTTGCAGCTAAGCCGGAAACTACTTTTGTCTCTTTTTTTTCTTCTTTGTTGTCCCATATCTTTTTAAGTGTACACCGCCTAAATCAAGTCATAGCAACGTATGGCCATACAACCCGATGACGGTAGATAAATATGCAGGAATGCCCTTCCATGCCCGTGTGACCTGACTACGTTAATTACCATAGAACTTAATACCAAGGATGGACATTTATTCACGTTAGGTCGCACCACTCCCCGCTAATTTTGTTCCTGCAGGACAGCCCGCCACCTGATGATTAGTAAAGGAGTATGCCTCGGGATCCACCGGACAGATAGCAGAGCTAGTAACATCCGGTGGTATTCCGAGGCTGACTATATTAAGGTGTTAGTGGGACCAAAAAATATGCATAATTTGCATAACTATTTACATATCCTATGATGGTGAAGACAATGTAGACAAAATAAGGATGCAGAATGTAAGATAAACAAGGGAGTAGAAAAGAGGAGGAGAATTAAATCAGGATAGCTCAAGGTGGGTGGCAGCACAACAGGTTTGATACTATTATGCACAGGTCACAACTTCCGAAACAAATTCCCAACTAGATGTCCCCCGCCCACGCCGCCTCGCGTTAATACGCACTTTCCCTCGCGGGGCAGCGCTCCCGTTGTGGTCCACCGACAGGACGTGCGAAGCGCCGACCCACCGATCCGGCACTCCGCACCCCCGGTCAACAGCAGCTTTACATTTATATTAAGTAAATGCGTTCAAATCTGACAAAACTTTGTGGACACTGGAGTCAATCATAAATGGTGTCACCAAACTTTGGTTATCACCAACACACCTTTGCATAAACACGAGAATGTCAAAGAGCACAATGAGTTTCAGAAAGTGTCAATTCTGTGGCCTGGTGCCTTATTTTTTTCCAGCACCATCATAAACCTTCATGATAGTGGATGTGATTTGAACTGACAGGTGGGTGCACACTCAGTTAGTGGGCAAATACCATGAGCACCAACATTTCTTATTAAATTGGGAAAAGCTTATCCAAATTTAAATTCTCAGAAAAACATCTCACTGTATTTCATGCAAACGAAATACAATTTTAATGCAATGCAAGCCAGAAATCAAAGATCCAATGACCAATAATCAAACATGTTGGCCAAGAAACCATTATAAGATATGCCTATCGATATTGAGGAAGCGAAAATAAAGATTTAAAGGATACCTATTACCTATAGACTTTTCATCTACCAGCCGTCAGCCAAAGTTTCAGTGCGCCGATTTTGTATCTGATGAGTCGATTCCACACAAATCTCAAGAGATACACATTTAATTAGATATTTGACAAATTTAAGACAATATTTGTAACGAAAAATCAAGAAATGGCGAATGCCAACATTTTTATTGTAATTTTAAATGTTCTTTTCATAATCAAAATCTCAGTTTTCAAGACAAAACTATTTATCAAAACGCATTCACAAGACTTTTTCATACTGACATCTATTTATATAGGGCCTGTTCCCGGCGTGCCTCTAACCTCCTCCAAGTTGCTCCAACTTGCAACTGTCCTATCCTATTAGACAGACAGTTGCAAGTTGGAGCAGCTTGGCGGAGGTTAGAGGAGGTTAGAGGCGCCACTGGAACAGGCCCATAGTGTCAGTGTTTTGTTTTCAGTTGAGACAAATGCTGCGCGAATGTTTCATATTTTTTTTTATACTGGCCGCATGCTATATTTATGGCCTTGGCCGCATGCATGGATATACCACGGTAAATAGATAGTGGTAAATAAATAGGTAGCAAATAGTGGATATACATACAGACATCTATGACGTCATGCAACACAGCTAGCCCGTGTATTGGTATGAGGATTCTGGAGAGTCTTCCTCAGGGTTTTATAATTTTGACTTTTCATTCTGAATCTGACTCGCAGGGCTAGCTTTGATCTTGTTAATAGTTCGGTTGGTTCAGGTTAGGATATGTTTTAGTTATGTTAGGACATGATTGTGTTATGACGTAGGCTAGTTTTGGTCAGGTTAGGTTAGGTTGGATCAGACATGGTTCCACAAAGTTCAGTTCTCCAGCCTTTTGAGTTTGGTTAATGTGAAGACTAAGGCCAGGTGATGAGGCCTTTATTATACATTTCGCCCTTGCTCATGCTTTGCGATTCAAAATGCTAAATTATGTATCAGTTGCGTTGTTAGTTGTACCTACTTCAAGTAAAATTGTGCCTAATATTTTGTTTACAAATTATGTAACAATTTATATTTAGTGTACACTGTACATATTCACTGGTAGTGACTTTTTATGTTGCATAGCATGTAGATTGCATGTATTGAATCACAAAGTATCCCTTATATGCTCTGTTGTAAGATGAGTGCATATCAACCATTTAAAAAATTTGGAATGACCTTTATTGTGGTTTCAATTAACTTGATAATGAGATTTGTTGGCTGCATGCCCTCTGATATTCCTTCCTGAAATTAGGGAGTGTAAAAATGGACAGTGTGCAGACATGGATTTATTTGTATGTTGATTGTAGTGTTTCGGAGTATATTTAAATAATTAAAATTATCTATGTCCATGAAAGGGTATTTTGGTTTATTGTAACAGACAATTAGCAGCTTTTTGGAGTTAGCGCGCTGAGTCACTCGATCTCCCAGGTTAACATGCTGGTGACGTTCTACCGGGACTCACCGAAGTGTCTTAACGGATTTAATTTTGCCCCACCAACTTATTTTGAAAAACTCCACCCATGACAGGTGTACCATGATTTAAAGTCATATGCACCTTTCTGGTCATAATTTCCTATCTAATTGAGCTAGAGATTTCAAAACAGCGTCAATATGTTCGTTTCGGCAAGACGCGTTGATGTATTTACCACATGACCTTGCTAGGCCACTTCATCTACTAATGGTTATATGGCATACAGTAAAATGTTAAATTCCCAAAAAGCGGTGCCTTTCGATTTTGCTTGAATTTGTATATGTTCTTGCTCTGGGCGTTATCCATGCATCATGACAAATTTGGAATGGGCTGCCGGTAATTTTAGAAGAAAATTACCATCAGGTGTACAATTTCTAGTCATAATTTTTTATCTAATTGAGCTATAGAGTTCAAAACAGCGTCATTATGACGCGGACAAGACACGTTGATGTATTTACCACATGACCTTTCTAGGCCACTTCATCTACTCATGGTTATATGGCATACGGTAAAATGCTAAATTCTCAAAAAGTGGTGCCCTTCGATTTTCCTTAAATTTCGACATGTTCCTTGCTCTGGGCGCCGCCCTCCTGCCGCCCTCGGAACGGCGCCACGCATCATGACAAATTTGAAATGGAAGCCGGTAATTTTAGAACAAAATTACCATCAGGTGTACCATGATTTAAAGTCATATGCACCATTCTGGTCTTAATTTGTTATCTAATTGAGCTATATATTTCAAAACTGAGTCTTTAGGTTCGTTTCGGCAAGACGCGTAGATGGATGTACCACATCACCTTTCTAGGCCACTTCATCTACTCTCGGTTATATGGCATACGGTACAATGTTATATTCTCAAAAAGCGGTGCACTTCGATTTTGCTTAAATTTGTATATGTTTTTGTTTTGGGCGTTAGCCATGCATCATGACAAATTTGGGATGGGCCGCCGGTTATTTTAGAAGAAAACTACCATCAGGTGTACTATGATTTAAGGTCATATGCACCTTTCTGGTCATAATTGCTTACCTAATTGAGCTATAGAGTTCACAACAGCGTCATTAGCCGTTTTCACGAAAGATTATTGCGCTGAAAGATTTTGAAAAGTTTCTGAGAAGTGTTAACAAGTTTTGGTATTGAAGTCTTAGTTCAACTATCCATTCCTTAACTACACAACTTTTACATGCGATTTTTGGCTTGAAATGACCCTCAGAATTGTAAATGTTGTAAGAATATAATATGTTGACAAAATTGCGGTTTGGTGGTAATTAGCAAGATATGTATTGATAGGTCAGTTGTGATGTGATGATCTCCACCGACTGAAACTTGTCAAAACTTCATAACGATTCAGAACATTATGTGGCGTGTGACGCAATTGGACTCAATGGACTCGCCCAATCCGGCCCAATCCCGCGGCCGGCCTGTGCAGCTTGACTTTGACCATGTGCGTGCGCCACGTGGGTCGGAAGCAGCAGCGAATCTATGCTGGCACATCACGGCGCATGCGCATACAGAGCTGTGATTCATGACGCTGCCAGATTTAGTAGGTAACTAGTATGACGGTATGCTAAACTGAACGAATGGACCCTAGATGCATATGTTCTTTAAAAACGGCCAATGTTGTATCATACACTTGTTATGAGCTCAATACATGTTTCCATAACTATTGAATAGTGATAATATCGCCTAAGTCAGTAATCTATTTCTTGGAATGTATAATATACTAAGACTTCTATACCAAAACTTCTCAGAAACTTTTCAGAAACTTTTTAGAAACTTTTCAGAAACTTTTCAGCGCAATAATCCTTCGTGAAAACGGCTAGTATGACTTTTTTTGTATGGCAGTTCAGTTTTTTTTCCCCACAGAAGTTGAGATTCCGAGAACTTTGGAAGGGGCGTTTGACCCCAGCGTCTTGCCCCACCTTACCCTATCCGGCATTGACAGACATCGCCAAGTTGAATTGTCAGGATCACCCAGAGTATCTGATGTCTGCTCCAAAAGTTGATTCTGGCTGGTTACACCTGTACAGCTGCCTCGATAGCACAGCGATGATCCATCGAAAACTGTCGAAGGTCAATGAATGCAGATTGATCGACCACGAATTAAATCTGATTAATGAACTGGGTAATTTCGTGGGTGCAGGTGTATGCTAACTACATGGTTTCCAATTAAACCTCCATCACCCGGCTGACGGTATGTCGTTTTTCGCCACCTGTGAGCACAAAAACATAACCGCCAAAAATAATAATGATTACCAGAGCTTAACTAACGTTTTCGTCTGGTTTTTCGGCACATATCACGACGGAAAAAGAGCTGGAGAAGCGCATCAACTCCACTATCAGGGCCCATCCTGTGAAACAACACCCCAAAACACCACGTCCCCTTCCGCGCAACCAGTGGATAGCATCCCACCACAATCAGACAGCCGCCCCCTAACCAAGGTCACCGCAGCGCGACGAGCTGTCAGCCTGTCACATCGCCTGCCGCGTCCCGGCTCCGTTTTTCGCAGGCGTGCCCAGAATTCCGCATCCGGGCGGCGCGTGGGAACTTGCAACCGCGCCGCCGGAAGCGCGAGGCTTTTTACCATCCGCGCTGAGGGAGCCCTGTGTAAATCAATTCAGCCGCATTTAAGTGCCCTCGGGGTGCGCGCGGCAGCCGGGGCCGCCTGTCCCGGGTGAACCTCGCACACAGGAAGCCGGCTCCGGCGCCCGGCGAGCTCGTAATTTACACGTTTTCGGCTTTTTAGCGCGGCGGATCAGCGATTAGAGCGGTGTTTTGTGGCTGTGTTTGGAGAGGAACAGGTGCGGGTAATGCGTGGCCGTCGTCGGAGCGAGCCAGGCCGCGGGCGTCTCCGCGGGGCAGCCTACCTGGCGGTGGACTGGGGTTGGATGACCGCTGATGGCGGTCAGTACCTTTATCGTCCGAAGACACGGAGAGGACAGCTCGGTGGTGACAGTATGCGCAGTGCGGTAGTGCGCAGTCTATGACTACGCAGTGCGGTCCACTGTGGGTTTTTACAGGCTCGGTGGCTAGGTGTTCAAAGCAAGTCATGGACAATGTGCATACAAGAAACCAAAGCCGATGATCATACTTGTAAGTTGTAGTGCACGTAGAGTGTCATTGCTTGGAACCGTGTCCTGTGGAAACCATAGCGAATCACCGTTGGATGACA
>JAXIVJ010003247.1:0-25000 GCA_036785665.1 Chirona hameri | reverse complement strand
ACACACACACACACACACACACACACACACACACACACACACACACACACACACACACACACACACACACACACACACACACACACACACACACACACACACACACACACACACACACACACACGCTCTGACTGCCTCGTGCATGCGGGCTGGGGGTTAACGGCTGCGCCAGCCCCGGTCAATGCTCCCGTATGTGTGTACGTGTGCAGCCGTACACTCTGCGGGTAATTGCATATGTATTCTCTGTTGCGTTGTGAATATCTCCTTCATTAATCTCGACAGCCCATCTGCTAGCTGCAGGCTAAATAAACGGAAGGTGAGGCGGGTCCCAACATTATCATTCTGCAGCAAACAGCATGGTCTCTCGATCTCAAACTCGGCTTTAAAAATGCAGGCGCTGGAGCCTCATGTACCCCACCACAACGTAACTGGTATGGATGGTAATGGTATGGTATGGATGGTAACTGGTATGGATGGTAATGGTATGGTATGGATGGTAACTGGTATGGATGGTAACTGGTATGGATGGTAATGGTATGGTATGGATGGTAATGGTATGGTATGGATGGTAACTGGTATGGATGGTAATGGTATGATATGGATGGTAATGGTATGGATGGTAATGGTATGGATGGTAATGGTATGGATGGTAATTGTATGGATGGTAATGGTATGGATGGTAATGGTATGGATGGTAATGGTATGGATGGTAATGGTATGGATGGTAATGGTATGGATGGTAATGGTATGGATGGTAATGGTATGGATGGTAATGGTATGGATGGTAATGGTATGGATGGTAATGGTATGGATGGTAATGGTATGGAATGGTAATGGTATGGATGGTAATGGTATGGATGGTAATGGTATGGATAGTAATGGTATGGATAGTAATGGTATGGATGGTAATGGTATGGTATGGATGGTAACTGGTATGGATGGTAATGGTATGGTATGGATGGTAATGGTATGGATGGTAATGGTATGGATGGTAATGGTATGGATGGTAATGGTATGGTAATGGATGGTAACTGGTATGGAGGGTGGGTGTACTGTTTCAATCCCACTTCGTTAAGCCGTGTTCAGCTTAATTTCGTTCATACTTCTTACATATATAATATTCGATGAATTTGATCGAAGTAAGCATATCTGTTTGGAGGAATGTAGGCACATGAATGTCGCCTGATCACCGAAGGCAGTCTTTTGTGCACGGCTTTCCAGAAAAGTTTGTTTTTCCGCAGCATACCAAATTCATTCAACATACGTCTTAATGCTACGTAAGAAGAAACATGACCTGCCACAAAGTATATACCTAGCTCCGATTTAATGAACTTTGTTCAGAAACTGGACTAAGTGAGTGACTGTGCCTTAAAGCTTTTTGTTGTATTTCTTTAAAGGGAATAATGTCCTTTGCATTTATTTATTTGCATTATTGCATTACGCATGTATGGTATCAAATTGATCGCATCTCAATTTAAACGTGAAATAACAACTTTTAATATTTCGAAAATTATATTTTGGGAAATAGATCATATGTATGTACTTATATATGGTGGCGAACAGTATGATCCATCACTATCTCTGGTTTGCATGTTGATTTGTAAACAAGCCATAGGGCCAGAAATGAAGTAAGTGCGCCAAGAAGCGTGACAACGACCCTGATTGGTCAATGAAACAAATCGCCGACACTAAATAGGTCGCCGTTGGGTGCATAAGTGAACTTCCGATTTCATTGCCGTTTTTGCATTGTTTCATATTTTTGAAAATTGTTATTTTGAATGATAAGCTCAAGCCTAGTGTTATATACAGCCAGAGGCAAAACAAAAACAAAACTCCTAATGTTGAAATACATGAACCAATTTAAAAAAAAAAATGGGGGTCGCAACCATAACTAGGCCGTCGTTGGGTGCATAAGTTAACTGCTAATTTGATTGCCCTTTTATTCAATGTGTGTTGATTTTTAAGGGCAGTAGGGCACATAATCACGATAACAGAGCGGAAGGCATATTTTCTATACCTTTTCGTCAAAAGCAATACCGGATTCTGGTGAACACCGAAATTCGTTACCAAGTATACTTGAGAGTACCGGTCGTTAAAAGTGTGGAACGCTTATCAACTTTAACTTGAAATATCTTTCGGTAGGAATGTTTATATGCAAAATGTAATACATCTACAATATATTTTGGTCTCGTCTGTCTATTCCAGGTGATAACTCCATTTGTGTGGGAAAAGGTCATTATTTCCCTTTAAAGGAAATAGTTCACCTTTAACATGGGGTTTTGAACTGAGATAGCAGATTTGTAGAGCAGATCGAAAACGGTTGTGGTGAAAGAATTACCTCTCTACGCTAAGTAATTTCGACACAGGACTAGTGGGCCCCTTTTAGAAGAAGAAGTTTCGGGCGCACGAAACTTGTTTCGGGTCCTCACAACGGTTGTTTACGTTACAAGCAGCCTGCGTATATATGCCTAAAATCCGTCGTTATTGTGTGCAATAGTTTACATATCCAAGCTACCATATGCATGACGCGATAATTGTCATGAAGTTTGTTATGGCCATGAAGGAGAAAGAGAAACATGCACATTTTTCGACGGATATCCATCTATCGTCCAAACAAATGCCATATTCGTTTTTTCAGCTCGCAATACCCCGTATAGCTAAATTTCAAGACAACTTTCAAGGTGACCTTTTCCCTTTAAGGCAAAAATAATAATATGAAAAAATAAGCCACTGGCTGATATGTTCAATGTTTACTGATATATGAAAGTGCAGGTGCGACGCTGAGAACGTGAGCCATAAATACCGAAAGAGAATTTCACCGCAAAATAATAGTTTTCAACGCCACCAAAATTAAAACAGCAGTGGGTGTCGATAGTTTATAGATCCTGTGGGATGCAGTGGGGCTCTGCGGGGTATATTTACACCACAGTGACAGATGGCCCTTAAAATGTGGGAAAGCGTAGCGTTTTCGTGTCTGTTGGAAATTCTTCTCAATTTACCGCAGCTAATGGCGTCAGGTTTAAATGGTTTAAACTACCGCAGAGGGGCTCAGTTCCGGCTGAAAGAGAGGTGCTGCACGTTTTTATGCTAAAAAGGCCGACATCTGTCACTTACATAAATCAATAATCCGCGCACCTTCGGGCTGCGCGTTTTTGTCGTTCCCGCGTCATTTCCGGTGGTTGGTTTTGGCGCGCCGAGCAGCAGCGCAGCAGGGAGGAGTGGGGGAGGATGTGTCAGCGGCACAGACACATCACCTGCACAGGGAGGCACTCAGGTGTGATGACTCAGATGCCTTGACAGGCTGAGCAATGAGGGAGTCTGAGAGGGGTGAGCTGCAGGTAAGCTACAGGTGAGCTGGGTGAGCTGCAGGTGAGCTGCAGGTGAGCTGGGTGAGCTGGGTGAGCTGCAGGTGAGCTGCAGGTGAGCTGCAGGTGAGCTGGGTGAGCTGCAGGTGAGCTGGGTGAGCTGTGTGAGCTGCAGGTGAGCTGGGTGAGCTGGGTGATCTGGCTGAGCTGGGTGAGCTGGGTGAGCCGCAGGTGAGCTGGGTGAGCTGGGTGATCTGGGTGAGCTGGGTGAGCTGCAGGTGAGCTGTGTGAGCTGGGCGAGCTGTGTGAGCTACAGGTGAGCTGCAGGTGAGCTACAGGTGAGCTGGGTGAGCTACAGGTGAGCTGGGTGAGCTGCAGGTGAGCTGGGTGAGCTGCAGGTGAGCTGGGTGAGCTGGGTGAACTGGGTGAGCTGGGTGAGCTGGGTGAGCTGGGTGAGCTGCAGGTGAGCTGGGTGAGCTGCAGGTGAGCTGCAGGTGAGCTGGGTGAGCTCGGTGAGCTGGGTGAGCTGCAGGTGAGCTGGGTGAGGTGGATGAGCTGGGTGAGCTGAAGGTGAGCTGCAGGTGAGCTGGGTGATCTGGGTGAGCTGGGTGAGCTGGGTGAGCTGGGTGAGCTGGGTGAGCTGCAGGTGAGCTGGGTGAGCTGGGTGAGCTTGATGAGCTGGGTGAGCTGGGTGAGCTGGATGACCTGGGTGAGCTGCAGGTGAGCTTCATGTGAGCTGGGTGAGCTGGGTGAGCTGGGTGAGCTGCAGGTGAGCTGGGTGAACTGGGTGAGCTGCAGGTGAGCTGGGTGAGCTGGGTGAGCTGCAGGTGAGCTGGGTGAGCTGCAGATTAGCTGGGTGAGCTGGGTGAGCTGCAGGTGAGCTGGGTGAGCTGCAGGCGAGCTGGGTGAGCTGGGTGAGGTGGGTGAGCTGGGTGAGCTGGGTGAGATGCAGGTGAGCTGCAGGTGAGCTGGGTGATCTGGGTGAGCTGGGTGAGCTGCAGGTGAGCTGGGTGAGGTGGGTGAGCTGGGTGAGCTGCAGGTGAGCTGGTGAGCTTGGTGAGCTGGGTGAGCTGGGTGAGCTGGGTGAGCTGGGTGAGCTGGGTGAGCTGAGTGAGCTGGGTGAGCTGCAGGTGAGCTGGGTGAGCTGGGTGAGCTGGGTGAGCTGGGTGAGCTGGGTGAGCTGGGTGAGCTGCAGGTGAGCTGGGTGACCTGGGTGAGCTGGGTGAGCTGCAGGTGAGCTGGGTGAGCTTGGTGAGCTGGATGAGCTGGGTGAGCTGGGTGAGCTGGGTGAGCTGCAGGTGAGCTGGGTGAGGTGGGTGAGCTGCAGGTGAGCTGGGTGAGCTGCAGGTGAGCTGGGTGAGCTGCAGGTGAGATGGGTGAGCTGGGTGAGCTGGGCGAGCTGGGTGAGCTGGGTGATCTGCAGGTGAGCTGGGTGAGCTGGGCGAGCTGGGTGAGCTGGGCGATCTGCAGGTGAGCTGGGTGAGGTGGGTGAGCTGGGTGAGCTGGGTGAGCTGGGTGAGCTGTAGGTGAGCTGGGTGAACTGGGTGAGCTGGGTGAGCTGGGTGAGCTGCAGGTGAGCTGGGTGAGCTGCAGGTGAGCTGCAGGTGAGCTACAGGTGAGATGGGTGAGCTGGGTGAGCTGGGTGAGCTGGGTGAGCTGGGTGAGCTGGTTGGGCTGGGTGAGCTGGGTGAGCTGGGTGAGCTGCAGGTGAGCTGGTTGGGCTGGGTGAGCTGGGTGAGCTGGGTGAGCTGGGTGAGCTGGGTGAGCTGGGTGAGCTGGGTGAGCTGGGTGAGCTGGGTGAGCTGGGTGAGATGGGTGAGCTTGGTGAGCTGGGTGAGCTGGGTGAGCTGGTTGGGCTGGGTGAGCTGGGTGAGCTGGGTGAGCTGCAGGTGAGCTGGTTGGGCTGGGTGAGCTGGGTGAGCTGGGTGAGCTGGGTGAGCTGGGTGAGCTTGGTGAGCTGGGTGAGATGGGTGAGCTGGGTGAGCTTGGTGAGCTGGGTGAGCTGCAGGTGAGCTGGGTGAGCTGGTTGAGCTGGGTGAGCTGGGCGAGCTACAGGTGAGCTGGGTGAGCTACAGGTGAGCTGGGTGAGCTGGGTGAGCTGGGTGAGCTGGGTGAGCTGGGTGAGCTGCAGGTGAGCTGGGTGAGCTGGGTGAGCTGGGTGAGCTGGGTGAGCTGCAGGTGAGCTGGGTGAGCTGCAGGTGAGCTGGGTGAGATGGGTGAGCTGGGTGAGCTGGGTGAGCTGGGTGAGCTGCAGGTGAGCTGGGTGAGCTGGGTGAGCTTGGTGCGGGACTGAGCAGGCTCAATGGTGCTGGTGATAGCAGGACAGTGACACAGCAAAATATAAGCATTCCGAGACACAGAGAACATGCATCCACCGAGGTTGGCTCCTAAAACCCAAACGCTTGCCTATTTACACTACGAGGTTTCTGTGAATACCAAGAAAATGAAACGCGATGATGGACAAATGTGTGCATAAGAACGGTTGTTTAATATTTCAGTCAGGATCCAAATCAATGCCACAATGAGCTTTTCGGTGGACCAACGCACAACTTGAAAACATATTGAGAAATAATCGTCAGAGCGTAAGTACCTACTAACCCATCACGAAAGACCCTATACAAGGGCTGGTTGATGGTCATAACAGCTTGCGTTAGTGCCCATAAAATGCATTAGAAGACATGGAGCGACGCTTCAGAATGTTTGAAATGGTATGATGGCTATCTCAGAGCGCACCGCCGCCGGCAGTCACGTCGCTCTCAGCAGTCGTCATCTCTGGCCCCGGTGTGACCTTTCCTCGGTCAACTGCCAATCAGCCAGCCTACCGTCTCACGCACCCACGGCGCTTTCCAGTTGCTGCGGGATGTTCTCTCCCCGCAGACAGGAACGCTCCGGCTGTCGCCGCACACTCAAACGACACCCCTCTCTTACTAAATCCCAGCTCGGTCCCTCCGCATCCAGCGTACGGTAAACCATGAAAACGCCTCTTCCAATTACCAACGACAGGCCGGTCTCGTCGGCTGTAAACCGAGTCCGGTTTTTATCAGCGACGACATGCGCGTCTCCTCGCCCCTCGAGGGCCGATGACCGCGAATGTCGACCGGCGTGCGGCAGCCCCTGAGGCTCCACTTCCAGCCGCCCCCGCCCCCGCCCCCCCCCCCCCCCCCCCCCCGCCGCCGCCGCCGCCACCGCAACCGCTGCCGCCGCCGCCGCTGCCGGGGCTTCCGGACGCACTCCCCTTGGGAACCGGAGGGTTAACCACCGGCGGCGCGGTTTAAATTTCGCCGCCGGAAAGATGCCACTCAGGGTGCCGGAGCGTGGCTCGCGGGGTTTAAAGGTAAAAAGCCGGCAGGGTCCTGCGCGACGCCGGTGACGCCGAGAAAGCCCACCGGAAAACGCTGCGTAAGCATCGCGGCTTTATGTGGGCGCAGCACAAACGGACGGCTCTTGTACGCCACGCTCGCCCCACGTGATGAGGCAAAATATTGGAACAGGAAAATTCGTGTCACATGTAAATAGGGACTTGGTGGCTCAGTGTTGGCCCAGGCGCGCAAAAAGGCGGTCTGTTTGGCCCCGCCGCGCTGTCACAATACGACGAAAAGACAACAGTTTGGTTTGGGTAGACGGCTTTTTGCTGACAGCCGCAGCGCTGCGTTTTGCCGTTTCATGACATTGGCATCAGACATGGGAGTCAATGGGTGCCAATTCGCCTGTCTGCCACATGTGCCAGTTATGATAGAGAACAGATGAGCAATTGCCTCCGCTCTAAAACACGATTCAATGCAAGATTTTTTTGCAGTCAAAAGTACATCCAGACTCACTAAAAGTTACAACTGATATCACCTTGACCTATGAGTTACCTATTCACTTTACCCTTCCCCACATCAAAATATGAGAAGACTATTCTCTTTCACTCCATAAGACTTCGTTACCATAAGTCTGTTTTGCCATTCAGACAAGTACTAGCGAAGGAAAAATAAGCTAAAAAACGGGGACCAGCTTATCAGCACAGCAATAAATAAACAAACAATATTTAACCAATAATGCAGTATGCCGGTTGCAGCAGGCTCCACCATGATGGCTGTTTGCGTCGCACATCTCTCTCCGCGGACAGGAACGCTCAGTTTCAAATTCGCATCGGATGCGACATGCCATCCGCTTGATGTAACATCCGGACTCTGCAGTCCAAACCGGCGCCGGAAACATTGGCGGCTGGCGTCTCCTGTGGCGATACACGTTTTTTAGACCTCCCGAAGGCGTTCTGCATGTCTGGCGTGACTCCTCAATTATTCCTGCGTCTGGAATCTTCCGGAATCCATCCCGGTAACCTAGAGGACGGGGTACTCCATGATTAAAGTCGCATTACCGAAAGGCGGCCGTGATTTGGCCCAGACGACGCCCGACGCTATCTGTCTACCGCAAGGATGCCTCATTAGCCCCACGGTTTTTGTGACACCTGCTAATTTGGCGGCGGCCTGCCGCGGCGGTGTGCCGTTATCCGCCTGGGAGCGGGCGCGATGCACGCACCCCACCGTGTGTTTGTAGGGCGTCTGGGAGTGGGTGCGATGCACGCACCCCACTGTGTGTTTGTAGGGCTGCAGTCAGCGTCCTGTGGACGTTCCTGGCGGATCCAGAACAGCCTAAAAGTTGGTTTGGGTGAAATCTGAGAAAGTCGGAAAAAAAATCATGAAATACAAAATGTTCCTCTTATGCAATACACAATTATTTAAATAGACTTCCTTCAGTATTTTTAAAAAATAATTGTTTTCCCTTTTTGAACCTTAAATTGATCATTATTTAAAGGGAAATAATGACCTTTTGATTTTGTTGGCAACAATTGTTTTGGGTACCGTCATGGTATTACAATGATGTGATATAAATTTAAGAATAAAATAAAATGATTCCCTAATTCAAAGTTGGAAGTTTGGGTTGGGTATTTGCCCTCCACTATTGGAAGGCGACACATCTGGCGTTTTTGTATCAATCTGTTCAACGTTGTTGAATGGGCACTTCAAAACAAATCGCCGACACTAAATAGGTCGCCGTCGACGTGCATTGATGAGCTTCCGATTGAATTGCCAGTTTTGTTCTTCAATGGTTGTTAATTGTAAAGGATGGGCCGGTATATATTCACAACAAGCAGAACGCAAAATATATTTTCCCCATCATTGCGTAAAAATCAATACGGGAAAAGCCCAGAGTTTGATGGAAACCGAAAAGTACTTGGCAAGAACCGGTCGTTACAAGTGTGGAACGCTTATCAAGATTAACTTGAAATATCTCTTGGAAGAATTTTGTATGCAAAATGCGATGAACTTACATCATATTTTGGCCTCGTCTGTCGATTTCAAGTGTTAACTCCATTTTTGTGGGAAAGGTCATTATTTCCCTTTAAAGGGAATGTTTCACCTTTGTATTGGTTTTGAACTGAGATAGCCATTATCTTTGGCCGTTATTGAAATGTCGAAAATACTAAGGTCATTTTCCCCAAAACTTAGCCTTTTTAAGCAATTTAATTTCTCATTTGCAAAATGGGGTCTAAGCTAATACCGCCGCTGATTGGCTGATAGCCACTTTGTCAGCCAATTCCACTTTGTCAGCCAATCAGCGGTGGTCTATAGCTCAATAATGACGTCATCATCCCAAATTTATCATTTTAATTACCGAGCGGGCGCGAAGCGCCCGTGAGGTTTCTCGTCAACTTACTAGACAAATTTGCATTTGACCCGGCCCGACCCGGCCATACAGACGCTTTTTTGGAAGCTAATAACTTTGCAACCACTGCTCCGATTGAGATAGGGTTTCCACCAATAGATAGGACCATCAAACCAATTGGTGAGTGGCACCCGCAGACGTCGAAATGAACAAAAATCATTCTTGATAAATAAAAAAATGGCTTGATTTATCTAAGCATTCGTTTAGTATACGCTGAAGCATGCAGCGCTCAGGACGTACTCCCTTTTGGCGGATTCGAGAAAGGAGATCATGTACAATTTAATCAAACTTAATTTGTATGCTGGCAGGCCTGGCAATTTTAATGGGGGACTAAAAGGACTAAAAGGACTATGTGCTACTACCACGTGTGCTCCCGTACCGTTCATTATTTCAAACCTATTATAGCTTTACCAGTGCGCGCCCGCTCGGTCATCGCCGAAAAAGGCGTTGTAGTGGTTTGTATAAAGTTAAGTGACTTTTCGAGAGAGAAAATATCACCATCGTTTTCAGCAGCACTTACTTCATATATTCGACTACAACCAGCGTATATTTGACAACTTTCAGAAAGGTGAAACATTCCCCTTAAAGGAAACAGTCCACCTGGCAAAAATATCAGAAATGATTGAGAGAAGCTAGAAATGAATTATCATGTTACTAGTAAGCCATAAAAATGTATATGAACGCGGACAAAAATTATAATTTCAGTTATTTGGTTCCAATTCAGCTGTTTTCCTCTGAATGGAGTGAATTAATGCGAAATCACGCGCGTGACGTATAATTTCACTAAGAATATTGCTGAGAAAAGTGCTTATAGGCAATGTTAGCGATATATCTCTCAAAGTGCATTCGTGCAATGAAGGGAATAAGGTACTGAAACAGCATGTTCTTGTCCAGCGCTATATATTTCAATGTTTACAATACTTATTCCCCAAGCCATACGTCATAATCATACGTCAAATCAGCCAATCAGCGCTAGGCGTCACAAAAGGATACTCGTTCAGACTTCTAGGACTCCGGTAAGTCAAGTTTAATTAATTAAGGGGTTTCTATGAAGATGTGAAAGCTTCTCAAGTCCATTTTCGAGCATGGACTACAACTTGGCTATCTCAACTCAAAACCCCATGTTAAAGGTGAACTGTTCCCTTTAAAAGTATTGGGATTTTTGATGATTGGCTGACAAACAGGACCCAGAAAATCCATGGTAGCGACGCTGGCGCACTGCCTGTGACACGGTGTGGTCCAAGAATCACTTTTAGGCCCAAAACTGTTTTTGATTTTTACTAACGACTTAACACCACATTTGCCCTATGGCAAGCAGGTCACTTACGCTGACGACGTTCAATTCTTAGATTCCGATTTGGCTGAGAATTTGGGTTCTCTAAAACAGCGTGTCGAAAGCACTCTGGAAGTGGCTCTCAATTGGTTTATGCAGAACCGACTTAAGATTAACCCGAACAAAACTGAGCTTTTGGTTCTCAAATCGCAAAAGAAAAGATGTGACCCCAATCTGACAATCAAATTCGGCAACAGTGAAATCAAGCCCACTCCATACGCAAAAATTCTTGGGGTGTACGTCGACTCAGCGCTGACATGGGAAAAACAGTTATCACAGGTGACCCGTCGCTGTTACCATGTTCTCGTTGGGCTGTCCAAGTTGAGATACAAGCTACCATTTGCGACCAAAAAGTTACTGATTCAGGCACTCGTGTTCCCTCACATTAATTACTGTTCCACTGTATGGGGAGGATGCTCTATCGCCCAAAAGCTTCGCATACAGAGAGCCATCAATTTTGGAGCACGTATCATCACTGGACTGGCCCGACGGGAGCATATCACTCCTGCCCTGGAGGCTCTGGGATGGGAGAGATTCGATGGCATGTTGGAGGAGCGTGATGTGGCCATGATTCGCAAACTGGTATCGCCTGACGCGCCGCCGGCGCTGGCTCATCTCGTCCAGCGTCGCTCGGATGTGACTATAAGGCGTACTCGTGGCAACTGTGGAGATCAGTTAGAGCTGCCAAAAATTAGAACGGAACGCGCCAGACGCAGTTTTCCGTTTAGGGCTGTCTCCTCATGGAACAGCAGAGACCGCGCAGAGGATGACAGAAGTTGAAAGTGACCATCTGCGATGTTTTTGTACTTCAAATGTCTATTCTAGTATTTTAATAGCTTTTATTGTATACCTTTAATGATAGGACTTCACATGCTGTATTTAGTTAGGTATTTTACTGCCTGTATATGACGAGAGGGCTGAAAAGCCATCATTTATGGAGACCTTAATACACTTGACTTGACTTGACTTGACTTGACTTGGGATGAATTTCAAACCTTATGCTCATTATATAAGAAAATAAATCGGAAATGCATTAAAGTCATTTTTAGATTGTTTGTATGTCACCATCAGGTTAAATTTCATCCTAAAAAAATCGATCGGGAAATATGTCACTTCTCGGAATATTCCAGTCGTTTTGGGGCATGACCCTGACGCTCCCCCTGGATCCTCCTCTGGTGGAGGACGTCACTGCCTGCCACTGACTGCGGCCTCTGAAGTCCCTGGTTCGGTGAGAGGGACAGAACTGCCGCTGGTCACTAACGACTTAATGGGGTCGTAAGAAAAAGCATGTGCGCTTAATAATATACATGGGTCGTTCGTATCAGAATGTGTCCAGACCAAGTGCCTCTTCGACTGGCGTTTTATCTTTTACGACCGGTGAGATGGGATTGGAAGAGGGTGGTAGCCTTTTGTCTTCATGGCTTGCATTACGAGGGCGACACGTGTAAAATGAATAACTTCACAGATACTGAAACGAAGGAGATTTTATTATCATGAACTTCGGTGATGTCTGAAAGGAGAAAATATTTTATTGCGTTTCAGCTTTTACCCAACTAGTAACTAGTTTTTTTTTGCGGGTGGTAGGAGAATCTTTAGTATGTTACGTTCCGACGAAGTGACATGCTTTGGTCATTTGAAGAATGCCAACGAGACTACGTAAACATTTTACGTGAAAAGTCACTTACAGTAACGATTTCCGTTCCCCAGCACTTTTCATGGGTGAAGTTTTGGTTTTCTATTCAGTTGGCACGGCCATTTTCCCAATAACTTCTGACAGATTTGAATACACGGGAACGTTAACAGTGATATTTGTTCAGCTGCAGGCTCACCAATGACAATTCGCCCCACCAACATTATTGTAGAAAAAAAAAATCCACCCATAGCACTAGTTGTCCACTTACAGCACTGTATAAGTAACAACTGAAAAAGCCTGCCATTTTTATACTCTGACTAAAATTCGGCCAAACCACGAGTTCAACAAATTAAGCCTGATACGCTACGGTAACGCTATAATATTCAGTTTGAATTACGACGGATGCGAAATGGCTGTTCCAGTACCGACAGGTACCGCCCGTCAGCCCTGACCCAGTGTCGGCTGTGACTGCTGCCTGACATGCCGCTGACTGCTGGGTGCCGTCAGGAGTTAATGCCGATGCAGCCCAGCAGGTCGCAATGGCCACGGCCCTCCCTCCCGCAGTGTTCGAGGGGACCGACCCAGGGTGGTCAGTCGGCCAGAGGCGGGGGCGGGGGCGGGGGCGGGGGCGGGGGCGGGGGCGGGGGCGGGGCGGACCGATTGCCACCCCGGCCTGGTGGCATCCATGGTTGGTGGTGAGAGGCTGGCCCTTCCGGCCCCTCCAGCAGCCCCGACACGCCACGGGGTGAGCAGAGAGCACCGGCAAACGGGCGTCCCATCTGACTGAGTCATGGCTGTGACGCCAACTACGACGCAATTCGCCAGGACTTGCACTGACATGAAATGTGGACTGCAAATCCAATATCATCTTTTCAGACCAGGAGTTTTGCTCCTTTTGGAACAGCCTGTGAACTAGTCTTCGAAAAAGAAATGAACTGTCAAATCGACGAAGCAATAACAAACATGACATGCCATGTGTTATGATAAACGGGCACAGCATGTGCCAGTGCGATACCCTTTGACGTCACACCCTTTTATATACGCTCTTTGTACGGGAAATTCGAACAACTTTGTCCCTTGAGTCGCCCAAGGGAATTTGGACCCAAACAGATTTGGCCTCCAAGAGACCAGAGTTGGCAAATATATATATGAAGCAAAAAAATGACAAATCAGCACATAAAGACCAACACCATATCTCAACTAGATTCGAAAGTTTGTGGGCATACCTGGCACTGGCGGATCCAGGAGAGCAACCAGGCCATGCCCCCCCCCCCCCCCCCAACAGCCTGGAAGGGGGGGGCAACATGTATTTTTCCCCCTCCCCCCCCCCGAAAAAAAACGTTAGCAATAGATTGTAAAAGTTGACTTTGCAGCAATTAAAATCCAGTTATCCAGTGAAAAACTGATTTTAAAAAAACATGGCTCTTACCATCAAATCTGGGCTTAAAAAAGCTCAACTGGACGAGAAAATAGCGGCCAGCAAGCTGTCAGTCGGAACGGAAGCTCGAACAAACTTTTTTTTTACATGTAGGAATAACACTTCATATGGTATCAATTTGGAATCCAATCTACGCTCTATTTCGGCGCAAATGGTTGTCAAAAATAACACGTTGCTTTTGTGGAAATAACTTTTCGGGGCGTGTGACAGTGGTGTGTACAAAATTCACGTGTGATTCTCACGAAGGTCCAAATGCAGCTGCTGACACTAGGCCCATTTTTTTTGGGGGGACGAGGGATATTTTGATCCAGCCCAATAGAAATGGTATTGGGGAACATGACCGATTTACAAACGGCAATTATGAAACACTGGATAACAGTGATGGGATGAATGGCACATGAATCTGTGCATTGTGCATTGTGACCATACAGTTTCAGTCACCTAGATGTTCAATAATTATCTTGGAAATTGATGCAATATTGCTTTATAAGTGCATCAACTGCGTGAGCTCACCTGAATCATTGTTTTACTCAAATTAAATTCACTAACCGTTTTCACGAAGGACTATTGCGCTGAAAAGCTTCTGAAAGATTCTGAAAGATTTGAAAAACTTCACAACTTTTACATGCGATTTTTGGCTAGAAATGTCCCTCATAATTTTGTAATATGTTGGTAGGAATCAAATATGTTGACAACATTGCGGTTTGGTGGTAATAAGCAAGATAAGTATTGATAGAATCTTCCTGAAAGTTTCAGGAAGATTCAGGAAGCTTCAGGAAGATTCTATCAATACTTCATTTCTAGTCAAAAATCGCATGTAAAAGTTGTGTAGTTTTTCAATACTTTCAGAATCTTTCAGAATCTTTTCAGCGCAATAATCCTTCGTGAAAACGGCTATTGTATCAAAATATTGATGCGGTAACAGCATGGGTGAATAATTTTGTAAACAAAAAACTTTTTTCATAATAATTTAATGTAATTACATTACACAATTAGTTGTATTTACTTACAAAATATAAACTTGAAAATTTAAGAAGGTTATGCTAAGAAAATGACAAACATATTTTATGTAATTTGTCGCCACGTGATGGCGTCTCAATCTTTCCCGAAGAAACAAAACAAAACAAAACGTACGTACACAGTTTGAGTTGTGACCGAGATGGATGGAAACAGTTGTGCATCAGATGGTGTGATTGTTTTTAGAGACTGGACATTTTCCATGGGACTAGGTGTTTTTAGTGAAATGTTGTCAATAATTGTGTTCATTTTTGTTATCCTTAAGTGCAGTGCCTATGACAAGCTCCGCCAACTTTGACTTTAAAAAAATTGAAGCGTCAATAAATTGATTTTTTGGACCTAGTATCAGCAACTTAATGGCAATGTCCAGTCAAAACTATACTACACACTATAGGTAGCTACCTAGGTACTATATATAGGTACTTTAACCTCAAACCTTATCAGAAGTATTTGCCCCCTCCCGGATTTTCTCAATAACCTGAAAACTATAATAGATATGAACGTGAAACCTTCAGTACCTCATGTTGCATCAAGTGTAAGTCTTCTCACTAACTTTCAATTCAATTGCTGGAGTATTTTGGGAGATAATGACGTTTTAATGACGTCATGTCATGCCATTTTTGGTGGGAAAACGATAAATGTTTGGGAAAATCGTAGAAAATAGAGTTTTGAAGCAAATGGCAAATAAAACGTCAAAAGAAAGGAAATGACATTTTCTTCAAAATCACTATCTCGGATTTCCGTAATTTTAGGTTTTTCAACCCAAAAAAAGCAAATGAATTTTTGTGAATTTGAAAAGTGAATTTCCTAAGCTCGAATACCAAAATAATGTGACCGGCCCAAATCTGCGGAGAAAAAAATGGGGGTACCTTTTTGCCAAAAAAGCTGCCCTCCCCAAAACCGACGGCTGGATCCGCCAGTGATACCTGGGACCATATTTGTTTATTTCCTAGGAGATATTAGAGTGATTTTAAATGAGGTGTGCAATTTCTAGTGGAATTTCGTCATCCTGGATCCTAATTCGGCAAGATTTAAATTTGGCATCCTTCTGCCCTGGAATATTTAAATACCTCATTCAAATCATATGACCCGTGCAACCGTAAATATCTTGGAACTATAATATTGAAATTGTGGGGAAACCTGTTTTGATTCAATGTAGATATCCTTGAAGGTTTCATTAGTTGATACAGTTCATGTTAATTTCGGACAAACGTCCATAGCCAAAGTAAATATATATGTGCTGGTATTTGTCTTTTTGTGTATTACTTGTTAATGTTGCTAATGTTAGAATAAGTTAATTGTGATTTGTTAATTAGATACCTCCTATTAATTTGGAAACACATTATTATTCTTTGGCATTTGAAAAGCAGCAGCCTTGTGATATTAGTTATGTTTCCATCAAATATTTGAGAGGAATCTCTATGAGCTTCTCCTGCAGAAGCATTAACCCTCGCCCGTGCAGCGTCCGATCAGTGCGTGACCGTGCAGGGGGGGGGGGGTACAACCCCCCCCCCTAGTGTTTCGCCCCTAATTGGGATAGAGCTTCGATTTAAAAATGAGCGTGTTGCTCGTCACGAGAGGAAACCATTGATACACGATTTTAATGTCATAGGTTAATAGGTGACCTCTGACGTCATGTCAATGACCCAAAATTCAACCAAAATGTAAATACGTATAAATTGAATTTAATCGAGCTAGAATCGTGAATGAGCATATAATTATGCTAAATGGGTGCCAAATTTGAAATCAGCGTCACAAAATATCCTAGAAACTGCCAAATTCCAAAAAGGTCATGTCAGGTCATGTCAGGTCATTTGTGGTCAGTGACCTCGGTTGACCTGTAGAGGCGCATGACCCCAGTGGAACATATCATTATGTAAAATGGATCCCATATTTGAAATCAGCGTCACAAAATGTCCTAGAAACTGCCAGAAGCCAAAAAAGTAATATGAGGTCATCGGAGGTCAGTGACCTCGGTTGACCTCTGAAAAGCTCAATCGAGGTCACAATCTCAATGGAAACCACAATTGTCACATGGAAACACCTGTGCATATGCTCCTGAGCAATAAAACACTATGACACTGCACAAGTTACAAGGATCAATACTACGGGACGCCAGTTGCGCCTGACATGACCTTGAAAACAGGTCAAAGGTCACGAGGCATGTGACCTACAACTTAAAAATTGCCAGAATATGTGTCAAATTGTTCACAAGTATGGTACTGAAAGTTTTATCGCAATCGGTTGATATTTACGCGAGTTATTCCCGAAAAACCGAGGGGGTGACATCAACCCCTCTCTCCTGCACTGGCGAGGGTTAAAACATAAAATATCGTGTAATGCGGAACAGCATTTCTGCAGAAACGTGATGTGCGGAACAGCATTTCTTCAGAAGCATGTTATGCGGAGCAGTATATCTGTAAAAATACTGTTCCGCACTACACCTGCGTAGGTTAATAAATTTGCCTACGTATTCCACGTGTGAGTCGACCCGTTCCCGTTAGTGACCAGGTAGATGCGAAACTATATGAATCGCGTAGTGCGCCGCAATCTAATCTACTTTTCCAGTCGATGTCATTCGGTGGCCCAGTATCCCACCGCGGTCCCATAACGAATGTTCGCCTGCGCAGAAACGTTTCGAATTGTTGTGTAGGCCTACAGAACAATTCGAAACGTTACTGCAAGTGCACCGGCCCTGTGGTGCAACCAGCCCTATAGTGTTTCGAACTCCCGCTAGAACGGACACTTCAACCCGCTCTCCCAAACATACATTTTTACTCCACTTCCTATAGCTCCAGACTCAGCCGCCACCAGTCTGGAGCAGAGCAATTTTTATTTGTATTACACATAAATCTGTCACAGCCGGCGCGCCACCGCCAACCAATGAGCCACCAGCGCTGGGGTCACGTGACCGGAGTACGGCCGTTGATTGGCGGGGGGCGGCGGCGGTGTGGCGCGCCGACGGGCCGGGGCGGCGGCCGGCCCCGCACTCCGCTCCCGTCGCCGGTTGCGAGTCAGTAGGCGGCCGATAGCCGACGAGGTGAGGTGTGCGACGCTCTCGCTCGTGCCGCGCTCTCGCCGACGATGTTGATCATGGAGGACCAGAACGCGCCCGACCTGCGGCGCTTCTACCTGGGACACGCGCAAGTTAACCGGGCGGCCGGCTCGCCGCGGCGCTGCCTGTTCGGCCCGGCGGACCCGGCCGAGACCCGTCGCTTCATGCAAGACGAGATGCGGCAGATCTACGAGCGGCAAAAGAAGAAGTGGAACTTCGACTTCGAGCTGGAGCGGCCGCTGCCGGGCGGCCGGTACTCGTGGGAGCGAGTCGGGTGCCCGCAGCCGGAGCAGTCCCACACGGAGGCTGGCTTCGGTCCGGAGACCGCAGAGCCCTCTGAACGTGTCGACCCAGTGGAGCCGGCTGCCGCCCCCGCCCCCGCTGCCGCGCCCGCCGCCGCCCCGGTCGCCCGACCTGCCCATCACCCTGCCGACCGCTCCTCGGACCGGCCATCGGACCGCCCCTCCGACCGCCCCTCCGACCGGCCCTCGGACAGACCTGCCAGGCAACCGGCCATCACAGGTGAGCTGACTGCACTTTCTGCCGTATACGTGCGCTTTAAAGGCGGCCGCAAAAACGACGGACGGCGCCGGCCCGAAACCGTTGACCCCCGGTCGGCCGGCTGGCCAGCAAAAACCGGTCTGTGCCGGCGGTAATGGCAGGCGGTCTGTGCACGGGACTCACTCTGTGCACGGGACGCCGCGCTGTGCACGGAGCCGGCCAGTCGGTGCACGTTCGTGCACGTTGGACCGGGCGGACGGCCGCACCCTCCGCCGCTGACCTGGCGCCGCCGAGTCTTTTTGTTTCCAACCATGGAGAAAATTGAGAAAATGGGTAAAGTAGCAAAACTCCTTACAAATCCAAAGACCAGGACTAATGTGATAATTGTATGAGACATTTGTGGAATTTTTGCATCTTAACATTTTTTAAAGATTTTTGCGGATTTTTTTTAATGGTTAGGTGAGGGAGATTCTGATGATTTGTTTATTTTTTATATGGAACTTTGTTTTAACTCTTGATCATAGTTTTACTCCAAACTTTCTTCTACGTTTTGGTAGAAGTCTATCAAAGTAAAAAATAGGCAGTCAATTCAATCAATTCCTTCATCAATTTGTCAGATTTTGTTATTTTATCAGAATGTTTATGTTGTCGGCAGTCCTCGATAAAAATAATTTAATTAGTAAACACCTTCTTTGAAAATTATTTAGTCAAGTGCCACTTGGTCCGGAGACGGTTCTAAATATTTTATATCACTTGCATGGATATTTTGATAAATTGTTTTCGAAATGTCAAGATTTATGGAAGAGATTGGAAACCTTGGAAATTATTTGCAATGGTTTTTTAAAACTCTTAACCAGCCGTCAAAATTTCAGACTGATTTCGACTAACCTCACTATACCTGCCATACCTCCCCACATAGCATTTCCCGCAAGGACCATCAAAACATTATTTTATCAATTTGGTCCGAAACACTTGCGTGACCGTGTTTCTGAGATCAGAGTCTTTCATTGAATCGACTTTGAAGCTTGTTATCGCATTTGCGAACAATGCTCTTACACAGTAGAAACAATCAAAACTCTCGGGCAAATTACCATCGCGTGTCCAAGACTCCTCTAGGCCCCAGCTGGCTGCAATGATTGCTTGTGCTCGCGCCAGCTAATATTGCAGCCATCCGACCGTGGCTGCGTCTCGATAGCTCCGACCCGTCCGTGGATTCGGCCCGAGGCACCACCGACCTGTCCGGCGTAAGGGCGTGTTGATGGCCGGAATATTGAAATAATGCGTATGCCGGCAACATTAACAACGCTAACGGCGAGCGGTAACGACGCGCTCCTTTGTGTCGCCCGTGTTTTCCTCAGCTGGCGAGCATCCATCCATCTCGCTAACAACACGCTGAAATGTAATGAGCCACGATAAATAACCGCAACGGCCCGACAACAACCGTTTTCATTAGATCGCGTAATTATTGCTGTCCACTGGAAAATACCAAGCACAGCGTTTTCGGCGGGCGTTGATTTAATGCCCCGTAATCGGACGCCTTACTGACCTGGAAAATGTTCAACACGGGGGACCAGCCCCGTGGTGGGCACAGTTTGTAACGTGTTGGATTTTGTAAGCGGCGCTGTGCTGTTGTGGTGGTGTTGAAGTTGATCTGCGAGGAGCATCTTTCTGTGATGGCCCACTAAAATTGTCATGCTACGTTACTTCGCCGAGTTAACTTTCATCAAAATCTCGTCCCATTTCAGAGAAATTGCAGAAATCGAATTTCTGTTGTTTACCAAGTACTTCCTCCGAGTTAAATTCGATATCCCAACATCGCACTGTTGTTTCGTACTTGGGAAATAATCTGGGATTTCGATCTCGTGACAATGCTAACCGGTCCCATGCACGCAACCCACTCGTAGTAGCAACCACACCGGTAAAAACCGTACGTCTGCTTGAGCAATACTCTCTCAAGTTAACCGACCCCACAATACTCCGTGCAAGCTGCTAATCCTCACTCTGCGGCCAGTTTTGCCTCTGCACCACCGCGCTGTCACTGGCCTCTGAAATCCCCTCTAACCAGTTTCTGCTCTGTCTTTGCAGACCTGTTCCCCACGCGGAAACGACAGCGGAACACCGAGCCGGCGTCCAAGGCGACCGAGGACGGTCCGGCGCCGAAGCGGACCTCCAGTCCCGAGCAAGACTCGGCGCCTCTGTGATAGACCTTCCGGATGTGCGGTCTGCCTGTCTGAGAGAGTCGCGTCCCGACCCGCCGGCTCACCGCCTCCTGAGGTCACCGAGGTCATCGAGGGTCGCTAAGAGTTACCAGCCGTCACCAGGCTACACCAGTGATAACCAGGCTTCACCAGTGATAACCAGCCGTCACCAGATGTTACCAGGTATGACTACTGGTTGCCACGCGGCACCAGACGTCACCATTGGTAACTCTGCGCCAGCATCAGTTGGCGCAGTGACTCGGTGGCACGGACTGGCTAAAGAATCACTGTGTAACTCGGTGACCGAGTTGTCGCTGTCTTGATGACCTAGCAGTCACCGAGAAGTAAGACAGCCCATCAGTGACCAAAGTGACGTCACCGAGTCTCGGTCCTCGTCCTGAAGTCAAACACCGTGGCTCCATCAAGCTCAAGAGGCTCCGCCCATGACAGCGATGTGCACCAAAGTCGCCAGATCTGATATTTAGTCACCAGCAGGTCTGGGGACTTGAGGTCACGGCGTTATATCAAACATGATCAGGGAACAGATCTCTGGTCACTAAGGACCAGGTCAGCGGAGGCAGCAGCTTGCCGCACGGCCTGGTGGACAGTGATCAGTCAGCTCAACGGAGGTGGCCGGTAGCCTCAGTGGCTCACGGAGGCAGTCAGACCTGACCTGACATGACCCAGGAGAGTGATGAGGTCAGATGACCCTCGGTGACCTGACTGCGAGGCGAGGGTCGTGCGGAAGTGGCAGACTGTTAAAACAGTGCGTGCGTGCGTGTGCGAGTGTGTGGTGTTGCTGTAATACGTTGATTGCTATAGAGGTCGACCATTCCTGCGGTCCAGCCTCCCTGCATTGGACCGCAGTTTGTTTTTGTATCATACCGTTTAAAAACTAGCTGAATCTAGGGTGTATTCTGTTTACAGAAGAAAGCACGGTAAATAGCTTTAAACGCCTTTGGTTGTCCCTAGCGGGATGTCTAATTCTTCGGATTTAACGTTGGCCGCCGGCCGTTCTGTGGCAGCGGCCGTGACAATTTCTTAGTGGTGCACTGTCCGTCTTGTAGACTCTGAACACTCCCCGTGCGGCGCCCCGTGCCGCACGTGCCCGGTTGACAAGGTAATGTACCGTTAGTGGAGAGGCTTTGTTACCCATTGCGTAGCTGTAGTTCGTGATCAGTATGCGTGCGTGTCGTTTGTCGTTTGTTTTGTTGTGCGTTGCGCGAATGCGACTCACCTGGTTATGGCTCCTGGCGCATCCAAAGAGTAGCGTACCGGCGCAGTGTCGCGTCGCCCTGTGGCGCGCCGGCGACAATGCTGGCGCAGCAGCAGCAGTGGCGGCGCGCTGAGATCCCGAGCCAGTGTCGAGGCACGTTTCTTCGTTTTGCTCTCGGAGCATTCTAGTCCGGTGATCTCGACAGACGATGCTATGGCGTATTTATAATATACTATACTTATCCGAGTGGCGCTAAATTCTGTACATATCACATCCGCTTGCTCCGTTGACATGTTCCATATGATTGGTTATGAATATATAAATATCCAATCTATTGGGTCTTTGTGGTGTCTGTTGGGGGTGTTATCGCGTGTTGCGGTTGCGTTACTTCGTAATGGAACACATTCCACTACGTTCAGGCTCAGCCAGTGGCGGATCCAGGATTCGGTCAAGGAGGGGGACACGTAGCGAAGTGGGCCCCCCAGGCATTGGTGGGCCCCCTCAGGCCTTAGTGGCCCCTCAAGTGGTGGTCCCTTTTGGCCTTGAAGACAAATGTAGGCCATAATTGACCCTTTTAGTCCAAAATATGCCTTTCACATGCTAAAATGGGCCTCTACAGACCAGAATGGGCCCTCTTCAAGCCAGAATGGGTCCTCTGGAGGTCAGAATGGCCCTCTGGAGGTCAGAGTGGGCAAATTTGCTTGCGATTTGTTTGAAAACGGGATGAAATTCGTATTCCAGTCACTTCGATCGGCTATGGGTCCCCTCGGGCTATTGAGCCCCTTCGAGGCCTAAAGGAGGGGGGGCATGGCCCCATGCCCCCTCCCCACCACACACACACACACACACACACTCTGGATCCGCCACTGCGTTCGGCTGTTGACAACTTTCTCTTTCCTCACTTTCAAGGAGACATGCTCCTCTTCAATGCCTTTGGTTTTGATACCGTACACAACGCTGTTTTTTTTCTTCGGAAATCACCCATAGTTTTCGTAGTTTGGCGCAAATGCCGAATATTGCATTTGTGTTCGAGCTTAGTATCTTTTGCATGATGAGCGATCTGACTACCTGTCATTTTATCAGTGTCCTTGCTTAAAGGGATATTGCCGCCTCCGGAGGATTTCTAAAAAGCAACTTAAATGAATGGTGGGAATCAACTGTCCATGTATGCTCAAGCTCAAACTTGCTCCTGCAGCACCTAAAGCAGTGTATCGGCAAAGCATTTTGTATGTATTGCAGACTCCAAAACGTTGGTCCCAGCTGTGCTCAGTACTAGATTCATGATGTCCGCTCTCATCCAGTTTGGCTGTGGAATTGGCGCCGCCCAAAGCCGAAGCGTCCGAATTCGCCGAGACTTGACCTTGAAAAGTCTGTCTGTGTTATAAGGTATAGGTCACAAATCTCCTACGGTCCCAAAGTCGAGCCATAGAAATGCTTGCGTTTTATTATGAAAGAGGCTAAGGTTGTTGAAAATATAATTAACGGCATACGCTTTTTAATTTTAAAGTTCACTGACGGAATGGTGATGTTGAGTTTGTAACATTCAAAAGAAAATAATAGTCCCCAAAGAAGTGATTCTAAATAGTGATGAGGTGACTCCAATTGTAGGAATGTGTGCCAAGCATGAGAGGTGCAAATTTATTTTTTTATATAATGGGGAGAGTTTCTGGACCCACATTTTGCAGGTGAAATCGGACACGCTTAATCGACCGATACACACCAAAAACTCCATATTGTCCCGCGAGGTGCCAATATCCCTTTAACCACTCGACAAACGTTTCCCTGAAGGTTCTTCACACCAAATGATGATCACTCCATAAGGCTGACGCAACTTCTTTGTCATTATGATTACCGAACATTGACTGGTCACAAATACCCCCTGAGAGCGATGCGAGGGACAGTAGCGAGCCTCAGTATCCTACCCTCACTATCCACCTTCACAGTTGGACGCGGCGGGGCAACCAGGCCTGGTCACGTGATTTAAATACCGGCCCAGCTCGCTATGCGTAAAAAACCCCGGCGCCACCCGCCGCTCGTCCGGCCCGCTATTCGAGGAATGGTGTCCGGCTATAGGACCGTCCGATCATAGGCGCGGCGCGGCGGTGCGTCGCGCGTCTCCTGCCCACCTGTGTGCGCCACGTATGCCGCCGCCGCCGCTGTTGCCGAGGAATGGCGCACTGTCACAAAGCGCCGGGGCGACTGCGCGGCGGCGGTGATTTAGCGCCAGCGATTTGCGCCGCGATCTGCCGCAGCCGCGCCACAAAGCGACCGCGCTGATCTGCGTCGAGATCTGCGGCCAGATGAGGCGACCCGGGGCGACTCGGGGTGAGTTTCCTGGGCAGGGGTCCCGGGGAAGAGGAAAGGGGTCCGTGAGGGAAGGGGGACCCCGGGAGGGAAGGCTTAGGATGATGTCCCCGGGAGGACACGAGGGGGTCGCCAGCAGAGGAGGAGAGGGACCTGTGGAGGGAAGGAGGGGGTCCTAGGGAATGTGCTCCCGGATCATTAGCGAATACAGGGCGGAGGGGACCGCCCTCCCCCCTCCGTTTCCCCTTACTCAGGTAGACAGAGCGGCACCTGAGCCCGTCGCATCGGTCACAGACAGGCAGCTGAATCAGGTCTGAATGGCCTGGCTGCCGCCGCCGGGAGAGAGCGGGAAATGATGGAGTGCACAGAAGGGTGCGTCTGTGAACCGGCAGTTGGCGGGCGAGATGATGAATTTCGCGTCCACTGGCGTTGATAAAGGTAGAAATAGCTGGAATTCTGTGTTACGTTATCGCGGTCGGGGAGGGTGAAATCGGGAGCAGACTGGCTGGGAATGAAGCGGAGAGCGCCGATTTGCCAAATGGAGCACTTTGTCAGATGTATTCACAAGTGGTGCATTTTCTCGGAAAGCAGCAGCGAATTCCCATAAAGAACTCATAGAACTCATAGAACTCGTACACATTGCATGGACGCATGATTTTCGTGTTGTTTCTACAACACGCCACATACCCAGATTAACATACCGACACAATTCTGCACGAACTCTCGAAAACTTCATTGCATATATACGAAGTGTTACTACTCGCAGCTTGCAATACGAGATGCTCGTCGATGCTGTACTACTCTCAACTCCGGACATGTTAACCAATCATATAACCCTGCAGATCACTGGGGCAAGAAAGTGTTCCACTATCCCTGACTGCACCCATGCATACTGCTCGTTCATACTACCTCATACACTCGTACAATAGGTATGGCAGTAACACTGCCCTTTCACTCCGTCGTCGGCCGAATACTACAGTAGAGTCGGCGGAGGCGGCGAGCCGGCGTGGCGCCACCTGTCGCTCTCTTCTCGTCACCACCGTGGGGCCGTCACCTCCACCGGCCTTTCCCAGTCAGCTGTCACGCCGTAATGACGGTCACGTGACTGTCGTGTGCTGGTCACGTGAGACGTGACGTGACGACTAATGGTGAACAGCGGGCCGCGCCAGCTGCCGGCCCCGTTGATTGCCGCTTTTTATAATTGCCGGCCGCTCAAGTTTCCACGTCGCGTGCACACGGCAGCGGTGGACGTTTTATCGCAACACGAGTCCCCATGCTAACCAGCCCT